>JBAMJV010005212.1:0-248746 GCA_037951105.1 Echinarachnius parma
GCCATCTGACCCAGGCTCCTGGACGCACTAATGCAGGAGTTCACGCTATGCTCACTAAAATAAACAACTTATTATTAATTTGACTAGTTAACTGTTTTTTTGTTGTTATGGATATACAGAATCCTAGAGCTTCCGGGAGCTCTGCCCCCACCCCTGGACCCCACTGAGATTATCTATATGGGTATCCCTTGAATGATTCCATTCAGGTTGCCATCAGTGTGCTTGCAATGTGTAAAAAATAATTAACTTTCATAAACAGCTAAATCAGACATGCTAAATAACGGGCCCATATACCCCTACCCCTAAGTGTTTGTTATGTGAACACAAATCCCATTTAGGTGTCATTCGGTTAAACAAGCTTTCAAAGGGGGGACGTATTCAGCGGGGGGACTGCGTCGACCGTAGCAGTAACGACTATCCTCGCGGCCGGACTTTTACGACCACTACACCGGCTGCGTATATTTACACCACTGTTTAGCCATTTTCGCCCAAAGCGTACACAAAACACGCTGGTAAGCCAAGACTAGCGCCTGCTGTATGCGACTAGCGCCTGTTGTATGCGAAATCTAGTATCTAGTAACTTTATGTTGACATAATTATATATACTAGCGAAAATTTAAAAATGTTATTTGCTCACTCATTTTCATAGACTCATATGTTTGTTCAGATTAAATCATACAGTAAACTGTATAATGAAGACAAATAAAATATATTTACGGGGGGGGGGGGGGGGGGAATATACTTCCATACATTAGTACGGAGAAACACCAGGCATGATTCTGGAGCGCCTTTGAAATGGAATGGCTCTTTCTAAAGGGACTTAGTAACATTGTCCAAATCCTCAAAATCCAATTGGAATTCCAGCTGTTAACTTGACATTTTCACATAACACCCAGTGGACATATCAAATATCAACAATATACATTGTATCAACCAGTCATCACTTTTTACACATGTCAACCAAGTTACTATAGATCCCTTTAACCCTAAATAGGCCGGGCTATTTGAGGTCTTTCTACAGCCGGGGGCCATTATGGCACCCCCCCCCCCCCTCCCCCCTTAAGATCTCGACCGCGAAGCGGCCGATCGCCGTAAACATTTGCACGCATGTTAGGTAAAGTGTATAAAATACGATGGTAATTTTGTTTTCCTTTTAAATTCATTAATTTGCATATTTATGGTAATTTATGCAAATAAAATCGTACAATTCATATTTTTACCCATAAATCATATATTCTTCATAATCAAACATTGGTGTTCACTACATATGTTCTTTAGTGGGGGCTCTTAAGTCAATATATGAGACTAAGTGTGCACTTCTGGACAAAAGCATGAATTTTGGCACACTGATAGTTTAGACCTTCCTCAACAAGAAATTTGATGGAAGCAATTGTGCACGGCCCATTCTTAGCCGCCATCTTGAATTTCAAAATGGCCGCCATCAGGCACCTGTTTTCATCAATATCTCAGCAATTAAATCAGCTAGAGAGTTATTTTCAGTGGCTATACCCACATAATGGGGGCCAACGAATCATCTGAATCACATATCAAGACTTCAAATTGCAGCCATCTTGAATTTCAAAATGGCCGCCATCCGGCACCTGTTTTCATCAATATCTCAGCAATTAAATCAGTTAGAGAGTTATTTTCAGTGGCTATACCCACATAATGGGGGCCAACGAATCATCTGAATCGAATATCAAGACTTTAAAATGGCAGCCATCTTGAATTTCAAAATGGCCGCCATCCGGCACCCGTTTTCATCAATATCTCAGCAATTAAATCAGCTAGAGAGTTATTTTTAGTGGCTATACCCACATAATGGGGGCCAACGAATCCCCTGAATCACATATCAAGACTTCAAATGGCAGCCATCTTGAATTTCAAGAAACTAAAATGACTGGAGGGTTCTTTTTAGTGGCTTTAAACACATTTTTGGGGTCTAAAAAAGACTTGAAATGGTTGGGCCATCTTGAATTTTGATGTGGCCGCCATGATAAGTCAATATAGATTGAATTCAATTCTGCGAGACTAAAATAGCTTTAAAAAAAAGTACATTACTGTGAGTATGCACTTAGTCTGGTGTTCAAAATAAATAACATGGAGTACATTTGGCAGAACTAATTCAGATGCACCCACAGTGGTTGGAAGCAATTTAGCAATTCCCATTTTCGCTTCCATCTTCAATTTAAAAATGGTCACCACCTGAAACCTTTTTCGCTTCAAAATGTTGAAATTCCATATATTTTGTACATATAGCCCACTCAGTTCCTGTATAAAGCAAGGGGTTGATATTTCAGAAACAATAACATCTGGATAATAATGCCAGAGGTTTAACGTCATTGTTGACGTCAATTAATGACGTATAGATCGACTTTAATGGCAGTCATCATAAATTGTAAGATGGCCATCCTGGCAAGTGTATTCAGCTCTTTATTCCATATCACACGGCAACAAAGTAAATTTGAGTGGTTATACTTAATTATTGATGTCACCGAATCACCTGGATTGCTTTTAAAATATCAGGTGGTAGCCATCTTGTCAATTATTGTATTGATTGAATTATTGCTTTGGTGTTCCAGAAATATAGTTTTGAGAAACAGCTCCGTATCTCCTTTATGTGATTCCTTGCAAACATCCTTTTGTAGTTTGTCCATGCTAAGGAATCATATATTATACACCACCCATACATGCTCCTATTCTCAGTCGTGTCATTATGAGCTGCTAAGATTTGGTGTAATGTTCTTGACGGCTTGTAATACACTTTGATGCCAAATTCCTTCAAAGAGCTAGCTTTTAAGACACCCTTGATGTAGGGTAGAACGATATGTCCTTTTGAGTGTGAGTCTATTTTAAAAGCCCAATTAGGTTAACCACAAGCGGAGAGAGTCAAGGGATTGATATGGATCGCTATGAGCAAAGTATGGATCACTCATGCTCACACGGGTGTCCTGAGGTGAAAATATTGAATGTGAATTTGTTTCCGATAAATCTTCCAGGCTAACATAATTAAGTGCCCACGTGCACTCCTTCTCCTCCATAGGAAACGTTAAGTGCAGATCAATAGAGTTCAGGTGATCCGTTAACTCCTTGCGTGAATTATTTCTTGAATTTGGTGTCGAGTGTCATGCCGCTAAATGAATCTGCTCACTAAAGTGTCACTGTATAGTCAAAGTACCGGTTTGCGCAGCGTAGACATTCTTCCAGGAGGTGGATAATATAATTTAGACATACCGGTCCTACATATACTCGAGATAATTGTGTCCTCAAGTTCTGATTTGTCTATGGGAACTAATTAGTAAACGTAAAGTCACGTCACAATGATTGAAGCTTTTGTCTTCCACGTGTCCACTCTCGACAGCTTCTACGCTTATCGAGAGTTGGCTACGCGGTGGTATGTCTTTCACACAAGGGGAGATATAAAAGGATAGGTCTGGACCGGTTTGTCTTTGAGCCAGGTTTCTAACCCCTGAAAGAACATTTACACATACAGGGTCCACATACATTAGCTACAATGGCTCTTTTACCAACAAATCCATGAAGCAGCAATAATATCCCCTGTCACTCCCATCCTATCACTTGGAAAAATAGACATTGACAATGCACCGAAACCACAAATGTGGTGGTATTGTTACATGGATGACACTCACACCAAACTCAAGAAACAATTTGTGCAGGAGTACACTTGAGTTCACTAACGATGGGGAGGATAAGTCGTTAGTGTTTCTTGACACTTCTATATAGTCATCATGGTCATGATAGCGATCAAACTTGATTGTAGCCTGAACGTTAAGATTTATCGGAAAGCAACTCACACTGCCCAATGTCTCCATTCACCTCCAATTACCTATTTGAACTAACATTAGGAGTTACTATTATATGTTCCATTATTGTAATCACCAATCCCTTCACTGTCAAGAAAATAACATATTATTTATCTCTCTTCTGGGTGTTGCAACTCTATTTGGGTTTAAAGAGCTACAGAAAGATCACCCCATGCACTAGGAGCAACACGCAATGCTCAAAATGACAGATCGTCTGACCTGATATTAGCAGTCTCAGATGCAATCAATCGCCTAAAGACAACCCCAAAATAATTGTGGGGCATTGTATATACACTGCAATTCGATGCCAAGGGTAGACTACTAGTCATTTGGCTGCAATATGAATCAAACAACAGTCCTATGCAAGTAATCATAAGTGAAAGAAACGTAGCAATCTCCCAAGACCAGATATTTGGAACACCGACGCACAATTTGTTCCTCTGGAATGTCTCAACACAGGCCACATTGATGGCTCGAATTGTCAACTTGTGGTTCAACTTACGCCTGGCCTAAAATACAAAGACTACTGGTAACAATTTGCACTAGCAGACTTATTGTTTCGTAACTATATGGTCCTCGGAGATATTATGATGGTTTCCTCGCATTATCAAGTCAATTCCTTGAGAGCAGCTTATAAGCATCAGGACGATGAGCTCTTTAAAATTAAGTTATAGTAAAGTCTGTCATCAGCCAAATTGCGTCCTGGATCATCCTGGACGTTGTATTGCTGGTGAGTGGTGATCTGTTTCACTGTTATACTGTTAAGAATTGAATTTAAGCAGCTCTCAAGGGATTGACTTGATAAGGAAAGGAAACTACTATGATATCTCCGGGGACCATAGCTACGAGACAATAAATATGCTGGTGCAAAGTGTTACCAGTAGTCTTTGTCTTTTAGGCCAGGCGAAAGTTGAGCCACAAGTTGAGAATTCGGGCTAATGAGTCTCCTGACCATCAGGTCGACTGGCAAAGGGTCTGCATTTCGGAAAGGTGGCACAATACAAAAAGGGTGAAGGAAGATATCTGCATGACTGTATACATTCTGGCATTTCAACCCACACTGAACAGAGACAGTGCGCGGAAGCAAACTACTTTATATGACGTCTACGACCAGATAATTAATTGTATTGTACGAAAGGTCGAAAGTCAGGTCATGCACATCTGACAAAGGCTGTTGATGAGAACCGAATATTAGGAAGTGAACATTGGTATTGTCAACAAATGTTTACACTTTTTCCTATTATAGTTAGTTTTCATTAGTAGGAACTGAAACATGTGTAAACAATGCTCAAATGAATGTTGGTTAGTACACTCATTGAGTTTCTTGTTAACTTTGTTTGATCAATCAAATGGTCAAGTAGACTTCTATTTTGTTCAGATTATCTTTATATCATCATAATATCAGCAACATTGCTCAATTGCTTCCAATTCCTAAGATGGGCATACCCATCGAAATGCACTTTTATTCTGAGATACAAATTCAATAGGCTTCCCGTGGCAGCCATCTTGAAATTCAAGATGGCTACTATTTGAAGTTTATTAAGACGATCCAGGTGATTCGTTAACCCAGAAAATGTGAATGTACCCGCTCAAATAAACTCTCCAGCAGTTTGAGTTTTTGAAATATTGAAATTCAAGATGGCTGCCATTCGAAGTCTTGATATGTGATTCCAGTGATTTGTTAGCCCCCATTATAAGGATATAGCCACTGAAAATAACTCTCTAGCTGTTTTAGTTGCTGCGATATTGATGAAAACAGGTGCCAGATGGCGGCCATTTTGAAATTCAAGATGGCGGTTAAAGTAGGGAGTGCTTAATTGCTTCCAACCTTCTACTGGTAAATTATTATAAGTTAACCACAAAGAGATAGGCGCAGCAGTTGAAATGAACTATGTAATTGCTTTAGTTTCTGAGATGGAGTTAAATATAGGCTTCCCATGGCAGCCATCTTGAAATTCAAGATGGCTGCAATTTGAAGTCTTGATATGTGATTCAGATGATTCGTTGGCCCCCATTATGTGGGTATAGCCACTGAAAATAACTCTCTAGCTGATTTAATTGCTGAGATATTGATGAAAACAGGTGCCAGATGGCGGCCATTTTGAAATTCAAGATGGCTGGCATTTGAAGTCTTGATATTTGATTCAGGTGATTCGTTGGCCCCCATTATGTGGGTATAGCCACTGAAAATAACTCTCTAGCTGATTTAATTGCTGAGATATTGATGAAAACAGGTGCCAGATGGCGGCCATTTTGAAAGTCAAGATGGCGGCCAAGAATGGGCCGTGCAAAATTGCTTCCATCAAATTTCTTGAAGAGGAAGGTCTAAACTAGATGTGTGCCAACTTTCATGCTTTTGTCCAGAAGTGCACACCCCATGACCTAAGAGCCCCCACTATTTAGACCATTTGGAATAATAATAATAATACAACAAAACAATTTGAAAGAGCCACGTTCTTCCTTATGTTTTCTATTGTTTTTATAATTTATCATGTATTTCTTTGTCTTTTTACTTATATATTTTATTGTTTTTGTGGTTTATTTTATTTCAAACAGTAATTAAACTATTTTGAACACAAAAACAAACACCTAAAATTTAAACAAGACCAAATAACCAATGATATATCTCTTAATGTCCATATGTTTGGTGCACAAATCACGAAATTAAGCGATTTTCTGGCTGACATACATTGACAAAATGTCATGTGACTTCGTAACGGTAGGTCCGATTTAAAAAAAAAATTTGTTTTAAAAGATGCGCAAGACCCCCCCCCCCCCTCCCCCCCCCCCCCCTCCCCCCCCCCCCCCCCCCAAAAAAAAATATATATAAAAAATAAAAAAAGTCACCAAGCAGCGGGGCGTCATCTTTACGCGTTCCGGAGCAATCGAAACAAATCGCAGAGGAGGGGGGGGGGGGGGGGCATGACGCCCCCGTCGGCCTTATTAGTGTTCAGGAACGGGGGGGGGGGGGGGACAACAAATTTAGCCGACCCCCCCCCCCCCCCCCCTCCCCACCCGGCCCTCAACTTTCTTCTTCTTTTTTTCTTTTTTGTCGTTGGGGGGGGGGGGGGATTGGGGGGCAGCAGCCCTCGTACCATTTCCGATGCCTATGCATAATATGGCCCTAATTATAGTATTATCATAATTATGTGAGTTATATTTTACTCTTCTCTCGCGCCCCACCCGCCCCCCATTAGAAACAAAGAAAATGGTCCGATGAATCCAAAAGGCTTATACACCCTAGCACATTATTCATTCACTTCATAAATACAATTGCAAATACGCACATACACATATCAATCATACAAACAAACATATACACAAGTATAGTGTACTAACACATACACTCCTGTCACACACACATACACACACACACAATCTAAGCCCGTTATAGTAATGGGTAATCCACTAGCCGCGTGCAATCAACAAAAATAGACACGGGCATGCGAACCTTGTACCTTAAACGTTGCGTAGCAATAACTCATACGGATTGGCACTGTCACTGTCATGTGTGGAGAAATACCAGCCTTTGGACACTGGAAAGATTATGTTCGGCGAGCCTGTGTGTATACCTCGTTCATTAAATTAATATTTGAGTCAAGTTTTCGAAACCTTGTGACATGTACGCCTTTACACTATCATCGTTTTGGAGGTAGATTGGATTGAAGCAGGACGGTTCTTCATTTTCTCTGCCAATTGTTTTTTGTATTAAATCGTGTATTATTACTCAAAAGGAGTAAGGTAAGTGATTCTCTATTCAAATTACTTTTAAAATGTGTCGAGAAATATATTATTTTCATTTTTCATTTATTCATTTATTCAAAAATTAAAACAATACAATGTATATACAAATAAAAGTGATCGGGGAATACACCAAAAAAGCCATGGCTTGTACAAGTGGGTATTCCCTTAAAAATGTTACATTTATATCAGATTACTACGAACGATTGCACAATTTGTATTATACTAACCTACTAACGTACTAACATAATCCTAATCCTAATCCTAATCCTAATCCTAGCTCTAATTCCCTCCCCAACCCAACCCAGTTGAACAGATACAGCGTATATAACATGAAGGTAACAATGTAATTACATAATGTTACTGTACAAATGAAAGGAAAGCAAAATAAAAATTAATACAAAGCAAGTGTATAGTATACATATGGTACACAAAGCGATTAGGTCAAGCATTATTATACAAATGGAGCAAATAACTTTTATATACGGTTTTAAAATGTCTTGGCGATTTAGCTAACTTTATCCCAACATCTAGTGAGTTCCATAACTTGGTCCCTTTATATTTTATAGAATTACTTTGAGTTAATGTTAATCGACAGAATGGTATCTTTATATCATCACGTTGCCTTGTTTGCATGTGTCCCCTGGTATTACAAATAAATGATCCTGTAAAACATGTAGGCAACCGGCCGTTTAGCGCTTCAAATACAAAAAGAGCGGTTTTTAATCGTATGTTATCAGACAAATTCAAACTATATAACTGTTTAAAAAGGGGTGGTGAGTGAGATCGATAATCTGCATTACAGCAAAGGCGGATAGCTTTCTTTTGAAGGGTCAATAGTCTATTCAAATAACAAAATCCTGCACCGCCCCATACAAGACTGCCATAATTAAAGTGGGGCAAGACTAGAGCATTATACAGAGTAAAAATAGATTTTAAAGGTAAAAACTGCCGTAATTTAATCATCATACCAACGCCAATGCTCGCTTTTCTATGTACAGAATCAATATGATATGACCAAGACAATTTATCATCAATTATTATTCCTAAGAAATTTGTGTGGTTAACCTTTTCAACAATGTTCTCATCCAAAATTAATGATATACGTTTCTCTGTCCGTCTATTTAAGCAAAATATCATCAATTTTGTTTTAGAAATATTTAAAAGGAGTTTGTTTGCTTTAAACCAGTTACACACTTTATCCATTTCGACATTCAATAAATTCTGTAATATATCTTCATCATTATGTGATAAAAAAATATTTGTGTCATCAGCATACATAACAAAATGTAGAATGTCTGACGTATTAACAACATCATTTACATAGATTAAAAAGAGCAATGGTCCTAAAATACTACCCTGAGGTACACCACAGTTCAAAAATAAAGTATCAGAGTTAACATTATTAAATGATGTAAACTGTTTTCTATTATTAAAATAATTCTAAAACCAATTGTGTGGTACTCCACGAATGCCATATGTATCTAACTTATGTAACAAAATGTCATGGTTGAGCGAATCAAAAGCTCTACTGAGGTCTAAATATATACCAATTGCAGTTTCCTTTTTTTCTAAAAATGTTGTTATTTTTTCTATTGCATATAAAACTGCTTTTTCAGTAGAGTGGTTCGGTCTAAACCCAAATTGATATTTTGAGAGTATATTATGTTTTTCCAAGTGTTTATACAAACGAACAAATACAATACGCTCAAGAAACTTCGAGAATATGGGTAATAAAGAAATGGGTCTATAATTTTTAACCAAATTAGAGTCGTCTTTTTTATATACGGGGATAACTTTTGCAACTTTTAAAGGATCAGGTACAATGCCTGTACTGAGCGATAAATTAAGAATATAAACTAGAGGACTTACAATATTATGAACAATCTGCTTAACAAAATGTGAATTAATATTGTCATATCCGCATGAAAATGATGATTTTAAACCCTTCGCAATATCAACGATAAGCGTCCGATGCGATAACAATATTTATATACGCGTCTTTTCTCCAAAAGATTGTTTACAAACACGGTAATATTGCACAAGAAATGCATTTTGTACTCCCGTGTGAGTTTTAGAGTACATGCATTTAAATCACATAATGTAAAATATACACTCAGCACTCCAAAACGTGGACAAGTCTACCGAAGTTAATTAAATCAAAACTCCGTGACAACATGTTTTAAGATGATAGTTCAGCCTAAGGCATTTGTCAAACTTACTTATTCTTATTTCATGTATTAACAAAGTGTAAAGAGTGTCGCTAATAGCCCAGTCACATTTGCCACGGCGGCCGTACGGTCTAAAATATCTACGGCTAATGTTACAGTCACACTTACTCTACGGCGAGCGTACGGCGGCCGTACGCCCCCGAACTCGAGAGAAACGTGCGGCGGCCGCAGAAAATTTGCGGTGGCCGCAGGGTCCCCGTACGGCGTATCCGTATATTTTACATGCCGCAGGCGTCGCCGTGGAATTGTAGCGCGGAGTTATAACTCTTTTTCATTTCTACGTTCGCCGTAGCTATGATACACACCGTAGCCATGCCGTAGAACGGTTCCACGTCGACCGTACGGTGGCCTTGCGGGCGCCGTGGGGCTGGCTTAGGGTTTTATTAATTACTTTTGACTTTTGCGGACCCCCAACAAATTGCGTCGGTCGCAGGAATTCCACGGGCGCCCTAGGACAGCCTTACTGTTCCCGTACGGTGGCCTTGCGGTTATGTGTCACACCCTGCAGGCAACGCAAGGCCCACGCACGGCAGGAGGCAGCTCTCAATTGGTGAAATATCATACTTGGACCACCAAGTGAACTCAAGAGCCAATTCACGTGACCTTCTTACAACCTGTCAAACATTATAATTGAACCATCAAGTTAACTAGTTTAGAGCAATATCATGTGACCTTATAAGAACCGGCGAACTAAATGGACCATGTGGTTTTAAAAAAGTATCTTAAAATTTGCATATCACCCAGTTTGTCTGCTTTATATTTTTATCCCACAATAAACTACGAAATATATATCGACAAATGTGACCGGCTAAAGCAAACCCCGATTGTCGGTTATTATAATGTCCATTGAATAGGGTGTCTTTTCCAATGAAAAACGATACCAGGAACAGTAATGTGGTCGCTTGGTTTTGTTTTAGGGCGCTGTGAGTGACACCATGTCAGCTTCTCTCTTTTGTCAATTTTTCCCAAGTCAGTGCCTGATAAATCGCACTTACTGCCCTTCATAGCACCGAACAACGAGCAATATGCGCGCCATTGTTAGTTTGCATTCAGTTATGTGCCGAGCGAATGTGCATAGTTGTTTAATGCTATGATGGACAGGAAATGCGATTTACCATTGACAAAAATGTGAACCTGATATGGTCTCACTTAAGACGTCCTAAAACAAAAACTACTAGTCCAAAATTACTGATTTTTATCATTCCTCATTGGAAAAGACACCCTAGCCGATGGATAAAACAATGTTGTTATTTTATTTTGGGAAGTGCTATGATGCTATGACGGGCAGTAAGTGCGATTTATCTGGCACTGACATGGTACAAATTGACAAAAGAGAGAACCTGACATGATGTCACTCACAGCGCCCTAAACCAAAAGCTACCCGACCAAAATTACTGTTTTATTTTGTATTTATTTCAATATATTTTATCAGGATGGCCCATTCAACAATAAGTTAGTCTCCCGTGGGGCCCTGGGATACAGTCTACAAACATAATTATTATAAGAACATGAATCTTACAAGTCGTTACTAAAACATTTGAAATGAATTATACAATTATACATAAATATCTAAATGTCTAAAAATAACAAAGTGACGTAAATCATAAGTATACATTAAAGGGACTGTCCCTTGTTTACAAATCGTCTGAACAGTTTCCAATTGACGGATGGGGATGAAGTAACACGCACACAAAAATCAGATCGAGCAGCCCTGTAATTTGGATTCTACGAATGAAAAACGAATGCGTCCCTCCATCAAACTATATATCGGTCAATATAGGAGTTTAACTGACTTAGTATAATATTAGAACAATATTGTACTTATTCTTGTAAAGGTATTGTGAAGCCGACATTTGTAAAGGTATGTCACGGAAAAAGATCTAAGAAATGAAGAATATATAATTACATGTAGTCAGTTTAAGCGAGGTTTGGTTATTTCGATTAGTAATCGCTTACCCATTGTTATTTGTGCGCGGGTCAGGTAGCTAGCGCGGGTCACATAGGGGTCACGCATAGCGCTGTGGCAATCCGTGGAATCCGTGAGCAAACTTTCTCGACAGGTGAATACACGTATAATCCACAATTAACCGTTGGACGATGGTTTATTAGATTTAGGTCTATAACTCCACGAAAAAGAGATTTCACGCCCTAATTTTTTCATGCATGCTATTAAATGACATTTTCTTTCATATAAGACAATAACCTCGCAACTTTTGATATTTGGCTTGCAAAAGAGGGACTGTCCCTTTAAAGAAAAACAAATATAAAGATACTGCATTTTATATACACATATATTTTGAAACAATTCTTATATGGTTTATTCATAATATAAAAACAACATAAATGCTGCACATATTATCATTACATCAATTAAATTACAATATACAAATACAATAAATAATACCAAGATAACATTCATTACAATTTCAGGCTATAAGGCAAGGTTATTGAATAAATATTGTTTCATTTTCTTTTCACAAATATTCAAGGAATTTGAAGTTTTAATTTCAATGGGTAAATTATTCTGGAGGGATATAGAAGAATAAAATAAAGAATGTTTATATTGTTCTGTGCTCGCCTTACGAATAGTTAAGTTCAAATTTGCCGCGTGTCTTGTATGAAATGAATGAGTATCAGAAACAAAAACAAACGAATCATAATAAAAAAAAAAATTAGAGGAAAGGCAATGAATGCATTTGTACATACAAACCCATTTAAAATATGTCACACGATCATTAAATGGTAACCACTTCATCTGACTAAACATTTCCTTGGACGGGGTATGAAAATTACAACATAAAACCATCCTTGCGGCTTTTTTTGTAATTTAATAATACTTTCTGTTTGATGAATAGAATCAACCCCCATATTTCACAACAATACTGAATTTGAGATTGGATCAAACATAAATATAATGATTTTATAGAATCTTTTTTTAACATAAGGCCTTATTCTCCTTAACATGCTTACACTATAAAACACCTTTTTACATACATAATCAATATGCTCTGACCAATTTAAATGTTTGTCAATAATTTCTTCATTAAATGCTGTTACATTGTCCAATAATTTTCCCTTCAAATTGCATTTGCATATTTTCCTTGTTAGACGTATCAATTAACCTTTGTGGAGTGCCACTGAATATTAATTTTGTTTTTTAATGTAATTTAATGTCAATTTATTAGCGTAGAGCCATAATTGAACATTATTCATATCTTCTTGTAATTTACTTTATATCAATAACGGATGAACGACTACAGTGAAGGGTTGTATCATCAGCGTACATGGTTATACTACAATGTTTCATAGCCATCACTAAATCGTCAATATAAATACAAAATAAAAGAGGTCCTAATATGGACCCTTATGGTATCCCGAGGGATAGAGACCTTTCATCTGATAGAGTGTCACGAATTATTACCCTTTGACTCTTGTTATTTAAGTAAGAGCTAAACCAATTTATAACAGTGTCGGAACAGTGTCTTACGTAATTTAACAAGTAGGATTTCCGTATCGACAGTGTCAAAAGCGCGTTTTAAATCAATACAAATATAACCTCCACTGTCAATGGTTTTTTAAACAACTATCATTCAAAAAGCCAAGTGCTGCTGAAGTTGAATTGCCGGGTCTAAACCCGAATTGAGAATCATTCATAACACTATGTTAATTTGCTTACTATGCTAAGATAGATATAGGGCGATAGTTGTCTATTTTCTGATTTGCACCCTTTTTAAACAAAGGTCTTGCTTTTGAACGTTTCCATTCGTTTGGGTATATTCCTGAATTTAAAGCTAAATTAATCAATGTTGTAATACTTTTTGATATTTCATTTTTTGCAAATTTCAAATGAGAAACACTTATACCATCAACGCCTATTGCTTAACAAGGGTCTAAATCTGATAGTAATTTTAACACGGTATTTTCATTTATATCTTTAAATACAAACAGTTCACTAGAAACATTCTCCAACGTATACTTTGTAGACCGTATATCAACGTAAATATGTTGGTCTACAGTACATGTATTGCCTTCATTCAAATTATTTACACATTCATTAAAGAAATTAGAATCAATGATAGATAGATATAGATAGATATATAGATATATCGGTATTTATTGAAGAAAATTAACAAGACTGTAGTCCGAAGACTAAAATGCCTTGCGTACATGAACATATGCACATACATGAATAAATAAACTACAACACAATACAAATATAATTTAACATCAAAATACAACAACATGATACATATTTATGAGTGCATTTGGCAAGAAAGGCACTAACATTAAAAATGTGATTATTATAATATGCACATTCTCATTTACATTTTAATATAACAATAACAAAGAACCAATTTACTAAGCCGTTACTTACTTTTAAATATGTAATACTAACTAAATATTAAATCTAACAAAGTGTAAATTAATACAGTACATGTATATCTTTTGAAAAATTACAATAATAAGCATCACAAAAATGCAAAAATAAGAGCATGGAAATTATTTAATTAAAGGATATCAAATCTCACTATCTATTTTATATCATATTCCTAACATAAATTAGGTTTATCATACTCAATAACGAGTAGATCTAACAATCAAATGTAATATCAAATGGGAAGCAATACAGGGTATAAAGATTGAGTAATAAAACAAGTCTTAATTCATGTTATATTCCTAACACAAATTAAATTTATCGTATTCCATTTATACAAAGTACATTATTACAAACTATGTTTAATTAAAATTGAGTAATTAAAATTGTTTAACTTGTATTATATTCTTAACGGAAATTAAATTTAACATTCAATAGCAAATCCAAAGTATCATCAATTAAAATTGAATAATTAACTTAATTTTATCTTACATGTACATTATATTCTGAGTATAAATTAATTTTATCATATTCAATAACAAATTCAAGGTAAATTAATACAAAGTATCTTCATATGAAATTGAGAAATTAAATAATTGTATTATGATCGTTTTCAATAACAGATACAAAGTACATTAATTAATACAAAGTATTTTCAATTAAAAATGAGACTTGATTAAAAACGTTCTTATTTTATATTATATTCTAAACATAAAATAAATTAATGATATTCAATAACATATTCAATAATCATATCTAAGCGCTTTACAATTATATTATTACCCCGGTTATTGGATGCTTACTTCAATCAATCCCGCACACAAAGTGCACGTTTAATCCATTCCCATTTATACACCTGGGTAGAGAGCAGCAAATGTGGATAAATTGTCTTGCTGAAGGACAAACGGAATGGGCAGGGTTTGAACTCGGATCTTGAAATCAGAAAGCGCGCTCTACCGATCTTGCCACACCACGTCCACAATAATACATGTGTTACTCGTAAATTAAAACTCGTACACACAAATGCGAATTGTGATAATTATCTTATCATTCAATTCAATTGTGTTAATGACGTTCGTTATACTTATTAACGTTTTTTGTTGTATAATTAACTAAACGTACGTACGTACGCATGTATAATATAACTAATTTCTAAAATTTGGGTAAATATTTTAATGGGGTTACGCCAAATAAAAAGATCCCAGATATTTTGTAATCTACCGTCAATGTGTCCCATATATTTAACGACATATCGCCATCTCAGCTCCGTCACCATCTTTTCCGTCGTCTCCAGTTAGACCGAGCTCTCCCTTCAGCCTTCTTTAAAGAAGTAATTAAAAGTATTTGCAATGACATCATCATTATTACACATACCATCATTATTACACATAACTCCACCAATTAACCCTTCAATTAACCCTTTTTTAAAGAAGTCATTAAAAGTATTTGCAATGACATCATCATTATTACACATAACTCCATCAATTTCCAAAAACTACGGGGAGAGCAGAATTTGTATAACGTAAAAGCTCTTTTAAACCAGACCACATTCGCTTAGGATCGTTGCTATTTTCTTTAATTTTAGACACGAAATAATTTCTTTTTCTAATAAAATATTTAATTTGTTTCGAATCTTGTTATAATCTTTCCACATCTTAAAACATAGTTGACTTTCTACATAATTGAGCACATGCTGTTTCTTTTTACAGTTTAAATCACCCAAAATCTAAATTTCATTAGTGTTCTCTCCAGTAGAGTGCACTGTTTTTAGG
This sequence comes from Echinarachnius parma, assembly GCA_037951105.1. NCBI lineage: Eukaryota > Metazoa > Echinodermata > Echinoidea > Clypeasteroida > Echinarachniidae > Echinarachnius > Echinarachnius parma. Next base: position 15,944 of record JBAMJV010005212.1, read on the forward strand.
ATATCTCAAAACATGTCAACAAAAGACATATCTTAACCTGGGGGTCGATATACACAAAATAACAAAATATCTTTTTGGAATGGTAAATATATTTGCAAACAAATCAATTCTAAATCAAAATGTTCACATTCTTTTCGTCTAATGTAATGTAAATTAGTAGAAATATAAACAGCCACACCACCACCTGAGCGCGTTCTATCTTTCCTTTCAATATATAGACCATTTATAAACATCTCTTCATTTGTTATTGAGTCATCACATTACTTGAGAGCTAATCAACTAATAAACCAATTTTACTAACAAGACTTCGAATATTCATTAACACAAATTTGAGTCCCTTTTGCAATGGCGAAATTTTTCCTTCACCTAAAGTTTTAATTCGGCTTTTTGAATGGGTTTGATCTTGGTCGGACTAATTTAGTAGTCCAACAAGATCGTCATTGAATGTTACATTACATAATTTAGACGAAGATTCGGCATTGTCCTCATTGCCTAATACCTAAAAGTTTGTATTAAGTTCACAGAACTTTGATTTATGTCCGAATCCTTTACCTGAGAAACATTGGATCTAAGTTCCATATCTACAGTTGTTCTGTTTGTGGTTTTGCTCGCCACAATTGAAGCAACCTCTATACAGTCTTGTGGTTTAGAAACTAATACTTGTAGATCGTGGGTGTGATTTTAACACGGTATTTTCATTTATATCTTTAAATACAAACAGTTCACTAGAAACATTCTCCAACGTATACTTTGTAGACCGTATATCAACGTAAATATGTTGGTCTACAGTACATGTATTGCCTTCATTCAAATTATTTACACATTCATTAACGAAATTAGAATCAATGATAGATAGATATAGATAGATAGATAGATATATCGGTATTTATTGAACAAAATTAACAAGACTGTAGTCCGAAGACTAAAATGCCTTGCGTACATGAACATATGAACATACATGAATAAATAAACTACAACACAATACAAATATAATTTAACATCAAAATACAACAAAATGATACATATTTATGAGTGCATTTGGCAAGAAAGGCACTAACATTAAAAATGTGATTATTATAATATGCACATTCTCATTTACATTTTAATATAACAATAACAAAGAACCAATTTACTAAGTCGTTACTTACTTTTAAATATGTAATACTAACTAAATATTGAATCTAACAAAATGTAAATTAATACAGTACATGTATATCTTTTGAAAAATTACAATAATAAGCATCACAAAAATGCAAAAATAAGAGCATGGAAATTATTTAATTACAGGATATCAAATCTCACTATCTATTTTATATCATATTCCTAACATAAATTAGGTTTATCATACTCAATAACGAGTAGATCTAACAATCAAATGTAATATCAAATGGGAAGCAATACAGGGTATAAAGATTGAGTAATAAAACAAGTCTTAATTCATGTTATATTCCTAACACAAATTAAATTTATCGTATTCCATTTATACAAAGTACATTATTACAAAGTATGTTTAATTAAAATTGAGTAATTAAAATTGTTTAACTTGTATATTCTTAACGGAAATTAAATTTAACATTCAATAGCAAATCCAAAGTATCATCAATTAAAATTGAATAATTAACTTAATTTTATCTTACATGTACATTATATTCTGAGTATAAATTAATTTTATCATATTCAATAACAAATTCAAGGTAAATTAATACAATTAATGATGTCTCGGTTTACTGTAACATCCGAGTAACTGCGGGGTAGCGGAAAGGGGCTGGTGATGGCCTCGTACAATGGGGAATACTGGGCTCGTTGGTCCTTGTCATGGCCAATAAGGTCAAGGGCCGGTGTTTTGATGATGTGTCGCTGGATTGACTTCGCGAACATCTTAACACCAGCGGGGTTGAAATGTAGGCCATCGGTTGCAAGATGCAGTTCGTCATCGATGTCGCTATGGTCGATGAAACCCCATGCATGAGACTGAGTAATCTCGCGTAGCTTTGCGTTGACTTCATTAATTTTGTTGCGAGTGCTAGTGTCGTGAGGGTGAAGACCTCTCCTGTGTATGATGGAGCTCATTGTAATCATTTTTACACTTTCACATGTTGACAAAACGTGTTCCCCCAGTGATTCTAATTGTGTTGCTATCACTGAGGGGTCATTTTCCTGAATGTTATTTCTACCTAAGTGAAACACTACTTCGGTCACGCTGTGTTTGTTTGCGGGCTTTTTTGCTGTTGCATTTATAAACATCATCAACCTTAGCACCAGAAATAGTTTTACAGGCGACTCGCGATACTAAAGACAGCTTAGTGGGGTAAATCGATTTGCACATCGAGTCACCAACAATCAAAACTTGTTTTTAGTTGTTTATAGCGATCAGATTGTTTTTTGGTGTATTCTCTTAGCTGCTCATCAATAGAAGTACGGTCCGAGTCTGCATATTCGTCTCTGTTGTCGTCTAATGTCGGGTCATCATCTCCGGCGTTATCGTCATCTGAAAATAGATCAGCAGCCTCGGCATCGTTAGTGTCTGAATGCAGATCATCCTCGTCGGCGTTGTCGTCATTATGAAAACAGTTCAGCAGCCTCGCCATCGTTGTCATTTGAACATACTGAATGCAGGTCATCATCTTTGGCATTGTCATCTTCTGAAAGAGAACCGTCAGCATCGGTGTTGTTGTCCTTTAAGACCGAGTCGATTTGAATGCAAACTGATGTACAGGGTAAACATACAACTAATGGGTGAATTGCATCAACCCGACAAACATTTTCACCGTTTTATTGACCAATTAAGGAATCAGCAACAGTCATTATCTGAACTAATTTTCTTATTTGAACACAATAGAGTTAATTATCCAGAATATCAATTTTAAAAACGAATTATGCTTGATTTAAATTTGATTATACTGCGATGTTATTCAATTAGTAAGAATATTGAATACAATAATATGTGTCCAACATGTGTTGATCATTATTGCACAACATGAATTCCAGAGACTAGAATTGTATAATCATCACAAAATAATAATACAATATTTTTAGTAAGAATTCAATTTAATTAATACATTACAGTGGATATTCTTAATAACTAGCTCTGATGCATGCACCTGACTTCGAAATGTATTATTACAGGAGCAGGATCAAGACAAGGTTCCATGAAGTTTACTAGTTCAAACGCCCAACACAGCAATAAACCTGACACAATGAGACACAATAAATGGGCCTGCCTGCTGCAGTGCTCGTCACATTGAGGTTTCACTGTACATACGAATTTCATTCCAGAATCTAATTAAAAAGGGTGCAAATAAGTTCAACTTATCTAATAATGTCTTCTATTCAACAAACACATTCGCAACTACAAGCTGACGCGGATTCAATCCCTCTACCTTGTTGTAATGGGTGATGTTGCTGAAATATAAAACCATTTACTTGAATGAGTTGGCAGTCCTGGGGTATTGGTCTTTGAACTGTTCTTCGAATCATCTTGTTCACACATATACCGATTAAACAGGCAAATTGGTTTGTACTTACCAATTCTGGTGCTGTCCTATATCTTTGTTTATAATATCCTCAGTTATATAATTGCTTTAACTTGTCAATGGATCCTGTAGAACATAATTGTAGACTGGCTGGATAGACAGTTCTCATCAGTGTGTGGATTTTGAACCAGTTGTACGCGCTGTCAATTATGTCCTCTGGAAACAGAGTAATACTCTTAAATGGTCACATTAATCACACAAGTAGATTCGTTCCTTAGTAATTGTGTGACTGAATTATTCAAGTTTATTGAACCTGTCTACGGCCTTATTCCTACCTCAAACTTTGATAGTTCCACCATGGCTATGCACCCACTGCAACATCTAGTTATAGTCTGCAAGTTGCTTGTTGAAGAAAAAAATCAGTTCTCTTCTCCCGAGACTTTTTCATTTGCTCGTCCTGAGCTGCTAAATAGTTGTTGCATGAAAAGATGAGCGTGGGTAGACTTGGTAGTCTGTGAAGTAGTCGATTTATCCGAGTTTTAGATTTGTACTGGTGATGATGAATACTGTAGAACACCAGAGACCACAGGGGCACCCTGTTAAAATAAGAAGAAACAATGAATCAGTACAAAATGTAAACATTTACTCAAGGCAGCAAAAGTGTTTCGATTTGTTTGCAATTAACCCGTTCCCTACGAGTCTCTGAAATCTATATATACTTTGTACACGACCCACTCGGTTCCCGTAGTCAAGGGGTTAAATAATACGGATCTAGTATTAAAGGAAATTATATCCCTCATAAGATCGTTTTACCATTGTATTTGACAAATGATAGTTTTAGACAACACGCGCAGTCCCCGCGCAATCACGTGACCGGGCATGTTAGCAAAAAACTAACACTAAAAGTTCGTTACGCGCTCGTCCCATAGATCATGTGTTTTAGCAAAATGCACACGCGACCAAATTTGTGCAGTACTCTATGGCGCACACGTTCTAGTCACGTGATTGCTCTTGTTAATAACAAACTAACACCCTTTGAAGAAGAACGCCAAGACAGCCAATAAGCACATCCGTGGGAGCGCTAGCACGCATTCATCGCGTATGTGCGCAACTGTCAGCGCGTTGGTGCGCACTCAGTTTTGCGTTTTTGTGATTGTATGTGCAAAATAACAATGACTTTAAGCGTATTAGATGCTCCATGGATACTGGCTTCATCAATGTCGATTGATTTTTAGATCAAAATTAACAAGCAATTTTATGAAATATTAAAGAGATTTTTCACTTATTTTGCTATAAGATGAACACAATCCGTGATATTGATGAGTGATATAAAACAACTAACGAATGTGCTTGATTGTGATAGGCAATCTATTACCTCGGTGGGCTCAAAATGACTATTACCCTCAGCTACGCTTCGGGTAATAATCATTTTGAGCCCACCTCGGTAATAGATTTGACTATCACAAGAAGCCCATTCGTTAGTTGTATATTAACGGGACTGGTAAAATTGTTATACAATTCATACAAATGGTGCATTTTTTCTAATTAAGGCACCTTTTCCAAAAGTCCAACAGTTACTGTATTTAACGTGCTACTCATTTACATATTTTATTTTTGGCCTAATTTTCATAGTAAAATAAACATCTTAGCAGAGACCTATAGAAGACTGGAACATGACAAATACAATTCATTTCATAGAAATAATGCAAATTTCCGTACCAGAACATCCAAGAAAAATATTACTTTAAATACTTTCAGGTAGATCACACATCATTTTTATTATTGGCAACACATTCTCAAAACATGGCTTGTTTAAAAATAGAAGGACATTTAAATTCAAATTATTCCATTTATGGCATTCATCAGTCATTAATTTTGCCTTGAGGTGAATCGGAAATTTGGGTAATTTTGGCAATCGGATTATTCAATAATTAAACAAAACACATCTGCATCCCAGGCCCGATTCCCAAAGAGTATATCACTTTTAGTTTTTGTAGAGCATGCTAAGTTAGCTCGAGTCCAAGTAGTTGATTTTAGTTAGTAATTAAGCACTGTTATATAACGCCTTAGAATGTTCTCGTGTTGTGATTGGCTGAATTCAGGTCACATGATATTCAGAAAAAATGATCTATCTGCACTCGGTAATTGACGTCAGCCGTGCATTAGTCGACTATTGCACGGCTGACGTCATCAATTAAAGGAGTGATGTACCGGCGGTACACCCTACACGTTATTAAACGTACATTACGCGTCGTGTGGACATGCATGCAGCGAGCTTTGCTGCATTTTTATAAGCGCGCTTTAATCGTTGTTTGTTTACTGCGTAGCGCGAGGATGGTTCGTTTGTTTACTCTGTTGCTTGGACAACAAGCAGGCTAAGCGCGCAAAAGCTGTCTGGTCGTTAAGACGTTCATAAATGTTGTAGGTACACGTCGCGTCGAAGCGTCAGGCCAGTTCACCCGTGTACGTGTACGTACGTACATTATATACAAAGACCGGGTCGCGTTTTGCGTTCTACTAGCTAGTTCTCGCACTAGCTTTGAACTCAAGTACCTATTTCACTTGGATTATTCATCTGGATTAAAATATTGACTCGCACCTTATTTGGATTATTTATCTGGATAACATTATTGACATTGTTTATTGTACATGGTGATGGAACATGGTATGTATATAATTTTACGATGGCGATTTTTGTGTTATTAAATGAAGATGAACTAGAAAATGTTCTTGATTGTGACTCTGTAAATACCAAAAAGTTAACAAAATACGGTATGCAGTGAATCGTCTTGAAGCTTTTGCAAAATGTGTTGGGCTAAACTCTCTTGAGGATGTTGATCATTTCAAAGGCAAAGCGGATGAACTAGACAACTTGTTGAGTTGCTTTTATGCTGGTTTGAGAAAGGGTGACGGGACATTGTACACAAAAAAGAGTTCTTTTGGAACTAGATAGACCTAGAGCTTCATGGACATGTTGGAACGGCATCGTTTTTCCTTGGATTATAAAGGTAAGAACATATTTTGTGTCAAAAGTATAGTTGTTATATAAAGAAAATAATTAATGATTTTTTGTGCGAGGGCAGTCTATTTGCACTCACCGTGCAGCTCCGTCAGTACTATTGAACTCGCTACTTCGTAGCTCGTTCAATAGTACTGACGGAGCTGCACGGTTCGTGCAAATAGACATACCCTATCGCACTCAAAATCATCAATTATTTCCTTACTAGCCTGGGGCAGGGCTAGGCTTAGCCCTAGGGCAGGACTAGGGCTCTAGCCTATATGTCTAGGCTAGGCTTGCTGCGTATTGTGTGCTAACCTAACCAGGCGCCTTGACAATTAAGCAGGGCACCGCACAACACCGATGGTGCAGGTGATGTTCAAATTAATATTTGTGCAAGTCTGGCCCCGACACAGTCACACTCTCACTCACACTAGTCACAGCCATTCAATATGGTCATTCAATATGGATTGAATTACATGCTCATGAATATTCATTACATGTGTTTATGACATAATTGGTCACGTGACTTGAATAATGGCTTTCCCATCTAGACCTAACACTGGAGTGCAGAGTCTATTTCTTTCTCCTGAACCTACGTGATTCTACTTAACTCATTAATCTGAGAGTGAGAAATGCTCTAGAATTCTAGACCGGTGTTGGATCACGTGTGGAACATAAACTAATTTAGGAAGTACAATCATGCATTAGCCCCAGGGACCAAGCTAGTCCAAGCCTTCCAAGTCCAAGACCAAGACCAAGGTCAAGGACCAAGACGCGACTTGAACAGATATCTACCGTATAGAGTGCGAGTAAAACAAAACGAAACCGGACTTTGATAGCTTATAAATCCACAATTATAAACATATATATGTTGATATTGGTATCACATTAAAGCTTGGGAAATTGCCTTTAAAATGATATATCACACATTTTAAGCACTTTACGCATCATCGAGCACGACCTTATTATCCAAAGTCATGCAAAAACTACCCGTGTCCAAGTTTGCCGTCGTCTTGTTCTAAACACAACAAATCAAGTTAAGTCCCCCCTAATCAAAATAGCATAACTTTTTAACGAAAAAGTTTTGAGCAAAATAACATGGCAGGATTGTTTATATACTTATTGAATAACTTATGTGCGAAAATAAAATTGGTCCGTGGAGTCACGCGTGAGTGAGCACACATTAAAGGCAAAATTTTCACTTTTTGACTCTTGTGACTTTTGAAAAGTGACAATTTTGCCTTTAATGTGTGCTCACTCATGCATTACATGGCGGATCAATCTTATTTTCACTGAGAAGCTAGTCAATCAGTGTAGGAACAATCCTGCCAAGTTATTTTGCTCAAACCTTATCGTTTTACGCTATTTTGAATAGGGGGGACTTAGGTTTTTTGTTGTGTTTATCATGAATGTATGCGTCTGTTTACGTTTTTTTCTTCAAATTAACATTTCAAAAATATCATTTGGTGAATCACAACAAAATATCAGGTGGTTGCCAGTTTTGTCATGTTTATCAGGGTGGAAGGGGATCACACACTGTCCTCACATCAGCAACCACACTGTTTGGAGGGAGGGGCCCCTGAATAGGACATGCAGGATGAAGTTATCTTTGACAATCAAACAACAGATGCAACCATTCACAAAACAAGAACACTGCAAACTTGGACACGGTAGTTTTTGCATGCCTTTGGATAATTAGGTCGCGTTCGGTGAAGCGTGAAGTGATCAGAGTGTATGATATATCATTTTAAAGGGAAGTCCTCAAGCTTTAACATGATACCAATATCAACATATATACTTTTGGATTTATGGATTTATAAGCTATCAAAGTCCGGTTTTTTTTTTTTTTACTCGCACTGTAGATTGAGTGGGCCCGGGAACTTCGGGCGGTAAACACCGCTAACAAGGAACCCCGTCTTATCCCACATAAACTTGTCGCGAATGATGTGCGGGTTTGTCCTATATTTATGAATCTTTTTACAAAACTAATTTATTTGAAAACAAATCTAACCATGATAATGAATGCAGGGAATATTACTTTTACAACTAATTGTATAAATACGAAGCTACTTACCGAATTTTTATGTTTGAGAGTGATTATTCACTTCTTGATGTGTCCATCGTTACGAAATCTCCGTGTCAAAATTGAAACAATGAAACTTCAATCACCGAAAGTGACGTCAGATAGAGGTCAAATCTATAATGTTAAGTGCAGTAGAGAGGAGTCCAAACATGGTCGCAGTTTAGCCTAATACGGATATTGCGCGATGACACTTGAATATAATTAGAATAAATTGATATATTACTGACGTAGAACGTATCCCAGAATTCCGTGTTAGCCAGTCCATGAAGTTTCCCAAGATTATCGCGCAGTATGATCCCCTGGCCCTGACCATATGCCTCTATACCTCTGAGGAGATGCGTTTTGAATGTTGACTTGCTAAAAGTCAAACATTTCATTTTTCTCTATATTATTGCTGTTTAAACTCTGGTTTTAAGTCTAATTCTCTCTAATTTAGTTTGTTTGGCTTCCCCATATTCTAAGCTTTCCAGCAATGTATGGTTTGTAGGGGATAGCTTCAATAGTTAGATTAATTCTTTATGTTCAATGTTCAATGTTTAATGTTCAATGTTCAATGTTCAATGTTTTATTTCTCATGTCACCCTGTCGAAGGGTAGTTTACATATAATTATGAATAAACAAACCAGCTCGTTTATAGAATTATGAATAAACAAACAAACTCGTTTATAACTAGAACAGGGGGGTGTCACTCTGCCAAAGTGACGCGATTTTTGGTCACCGGAAGGTACTACTACTGGTTGCATTATGGGCTACTTGGGAACTAAAGTTAACTAATCACAGAGTAGTTCATACGCGTCGTCACCGGATCGAGGTCAATAAAACAAGTTCATATGCGTACGTCACAATGGATCCCATTGTTCTCATAAGCGTGATAAAATCTAGGACAGTGCGGAGGAAAATAGGCGCGATAGTCTACGCACATGCATAGCATGATGATTGGTCAAGTATTTCTAGGTCACTACGCAATGACGTAGAGAAGTAGTACACGGGAGCTTCAAAAATCGCGTCACTCCGCCATATTCCCCATGTACAAAGTCTATGGGACACGTGACTTGCGCGCGTTAAGTGAGCCTTCTAGCAAAGACTGTAGAATTACAAGACAGATCACTAGCGGCCGCGCAGCGATGTTCCTTCAAACAGAATGAAGATTCAAATCGAGCTTTTTTATGTTTGGGGTGATTATTCACTTCTTGATGTGTCCATCGTTACGAAATCTCCGTGTCAAAATTGAAACAATGAAACTTCAATCACCGAAAGTGACGTCAGATAGAGGTCAAATCTATAATGTTAAGTGCAGTAGAGAGGAGTCCAAACATGGTCGCAGTTTAGCCTAATACGGATATTGCGCGATGACACTTGAATATAATTAGAATAAATTGATATATTACTGACGTAGAACGTATCCCAGAATTCCGTGTTAGCCAGTCCATGAAGTTTCCCAAGATTATCGCGCAGTATGATCCCCTGGCCCTGACCATATGCCTCTATACCTCTGAGGAGATGCGTTTTGAATGTTGACTTGCTAAAAGTCAAACATTTCATTTTTCTCTATATTATTGCTGTTTAAACTCTGGTTTTAAGTCTAATTCTCTCTAATTTAGTTTGTTTGGCTTCCCCATATTCTAAGCTTTCCAGCAATGTATGGTTTGTAGGGGATAGCTTCAATAGTTAGATTAATTCTTTATGTTCAATGTTCAATGTTTAATGTTCAATGTTCAATGTTCAATGTTTTATTTCTCATGTCACCCTGTCGAAGGGTAGTTTACATATAATTATGAATAAACAAACCAGCTCGTTTATAGAATTATGAATAAACAAACAAACTCGTTTATAACTAGAACAGGGGGGTGTCACTCTGCCAAAGTGACGCGATTTTTGGTCACCGGAAGGTACTACTACTGGTTGCATTATGGGCTACTTGGGAACTAAAGTTAACTAATCACAGAGTAGTTCATACGCGTCGTCACCGGATCGAGGTCAATAAAACAAGTTCATATGCGTACGTCACAATGGATCCCATTGTTCTCATAAGCGTGATAAAATCTAGGACAGTGCGGAGGAAAATAGGCGCGATAGTCTACGCACATGCATAGCATGATGATTGGTCAAGTATTTCTAGGTCACTACGCAATGACGTAGAGAAGTAGTACACGGGAGCTTCAAAAATCGCGTCACTCCGCCATATTGCCCATGTACAAAGTCTATGGGACACGTGACTTGCGCGCGTTAAGTGAGCCTTCTAGCAAAGACTGTAGAATTACAAGACAGATCACTAGCGGCCGCGCAGCGATGTTCCTTCAAACAGAATGAAGATTCAAATCGAGCTTAAGAGAAAGTTGGCTACACCCAGAGGTTTGTCTACAGTACTGAATCTTGTTCATTTAAATTAATGAAAAAACATTTAAAAATTATAGTCGATAGCTTTTTTGGAACAAATGTTCCCTTTGTTAGTATTAAATTAAACAAAAGTAAGGATCAGAACGTACTTACTTAAACTCGGCAAATTCAGGCTAGTATGACGATTGATCATCAGCTTATCTCCAAGTTGGGTACACCTGGGGAACACATTGCTTTTCTAATTCAATATTGTCTTTGTATAGGTAAAAATATTTTAAAATTATAGTCGATAGCTTTTAGAGATTTTCACTCACATTTTCTAAATAAAGAATTGTTAAATTCACAGATCTAGAACGTGCACAATAAACAGGCAATGGCATATTTGGATATTTGCATATTATCACGCACACTGTCTGGAATATACGCACCGACAAACCAATCGACTTTGTTCTTCCCAACATGATACTGCTTTGTGGAATAATTGACCAATGATAACTGCGTATGTGTGCGCATTATAAAATCGGTGCGCTTAGTCAGCTGATTTATTTCCGAAAAAAGTGTTGTTGCTAGGCTAAAAATAGCCGAGTCATTCACATTAAGCCAGCAGCAACAACAACAACTGCAACAATACATATGTGGGGAACCCCCTGTGCAATTTGCATTGTGACGTCAGGACTGTAATTGCGCGCATTAACTGAGGACATCGCGCGCTGCCCATTCACTTTGTACAAGAAAATTGTCCAGTGGTCGGTCTTTCCATTAAGCGTCTTTGCTTCTAGTTATAAACGGGTTGGTTTGTTTATTCATAATTCTATGAACTAGGAGGCCAACTTATCGCGCGCAAGTCACGTGCTCCATAGACTTTGTGCGTGGGCAAGATGGCGGAGTGACGCGATTTTTGAAGCATCCGATATACTGATATACTGACCTTTTTGTCTTGGGATAATGCTGGACTGATATTAATAAGACCCCTGTTACACATACATTTTAAGTTGACTGAGGCCGCCTCCTGAGGCGGCCTCAGTCCACTTCATTCATGTGTAACAGGGGTCAATTTTGAAAAGCCGGCCTGAGGCCGGCCCCATTTCTGTCCACCTCTGGATGTGGTTTGAAGCCGGCCTCGGGCCGGCCTCAGTCTGGCAATCGGTATGTGTAACAGGGTAAGTGGACTGAGGCCGGCTTGAATATGCAAATGAACTTGCAGCGCGCGCGTAATGCGCTTGCAGCGCGCGCATAATGCGCTTGTAGCGCGCGCGTACTGCGCGCAATAAGGAAGTAGGTCGCTTAAAGGGACAGGTCCACTTTTACAAAACGTCTGAACAGCTTTCAGTTGACGGATGGGGATCAATGTAACACGCAACAAAAAAATCAGAGCGAACAGCCCTCTAATTTGGATTCTACGAATGAAAAACGAATGCGTCCCTCCATTTAAACTATATATCGGTCAATAAAGGAGTTCAACTGATTTAGCATAATATTACAACAATATAGTACTAATTCTCGTAAAGGTATTGTGAAGCCGACATTTGTTAACGTATGTCACGGAAAAAGATCTCAAAAAGAAAGAATATATAATTACATGTAGTCAGTTTAAGCGATATTTGGGTAGTTTGCTTGGTAAACGCTCACACATAAGTACTTATGCGCGGGTCACGTAGCTAGCGCGGGTCACGTAGGGGTCATGCATACCGATCTGGCACTCCGTGAAATCTATGTACGAACTTACTCACCGGCCGAAAATACGTATGTACCTAATTAACCGACGTCCCTCAGTTTATTCAGTTTTAGGTCTATAACTCCACGAAAAAGAGATTTCAAGCCCTTATTTTTTCAGGCATGCTATTAAATGACATTTCCTTTCATATAAGACAATAACCTCGCAACTTTTGAATTTTGGCTTGCAAAAGTGGATCTCTCCCTTTAATATGCCTAATATGGGATACAAGGGCGCGCTGATGCCAACACTAAATATGGTATGAACAGAGCCGTGATATTATTAGTTACACCCTGCTTGTTCACGCAATACGGGATATATCTACGTTCTGGTTCCATATTCCATGAGGCCGGAGGCCGAATGGAATATGGAACCAGAACGTAGATATATCCCGTATTGCGTGAGAACAAGCAGGGTGTGACGGTTTTATCTCTTTAAGTGTATACATTATCTATTGGTCAAGATACATAACGAAATAAAAACATTTGTTTTTTCAAACATATTTGTAAACATTTTTTTTTCAAACATATTTGTACTCACCATCTTGTGCTCTTTGTGCTCCCTTGCCTTATCAATTTCAAATATTGTCCATCTCACATGGTCTCCAAGTAATATAAACTGTTCCAAACAACTTGTAACTGTATCCAAAATTCCAAAACAACAGTAACAATAACATATGTACAATGTCCTTGTCCTCCAGTACTTTAATTGTTTTTTGGATAAACATTCACAACAAGGATGTGAATGGTAACATCCAGTGAATGAAGGCATCGCACCCCTGGAACGTGGTGATGTCACGTTTACACGCTGATTAGTGGTAATGACTTGATTGACACTTCCAATGCTACGAATTTCTTGAGTTTGTTGCTCAACCTCGAAATTCTTGAATCCTGACTGTCCCAGTCCCAGTAGCTGCTAATGCGCAGAAATATGCGGTGTCAGACAGAGAAATCCCGACCGATCTGAATTATACCGGGAGAATTAAAATCCCGATAGCTTATTGCGTAGGTGTCAGACAGAGCAAATAATACCGGGAGATTAAAAATCTCGGTCATGAGGTCAACCCCATGCACAATGCGCGTAAACAGTCTGCGCGCGATACGCCGTGACGTAACAATAGTAATACGGGCTCATATTCAGTGGTTGAAATCGCCACTGCGCATGTGCACAACGATGAAAAACACCATAATACATTAAAACAATAACAACAACAAGACGTAAACAGGTAATACGGGCTCATATTACCCGTTTGATCATTTTGACCAAGTAAATGAGGTAAATACGGGTTTGTCTCAAAGACAAATTGACCAATCAGATTACAGAATTCATGAAAAAAATGGCCCACTAAGAGATAAGAGGCCTGATCACCGTGAATCGTGTGAATATAATTACAGGGGTCCTGCCATGTGTAACAGGGGTTTAATCAAGGAGGTTTAATTTTGTTTAAATCCTTACACCACAAAACGACCGTTATGTCGCCGTGGTAGTTTGTCTGTTATTAGCTGATATAGCCAAATTTTGTTTAAAATATGAAATTCAGGATTTGGGTATTTTCTGAATGAGGGTATCATAATCTACCTTTTGTGAAATTTTGAGCCTCATAAATCATGTTTAGATATTATTTTTAATCGAATAAATATGATCAGATTACAGTGCTTGAATGGACGCCGATCTTTGAAACGGCCCATTTTCTCCCTAACTTTAAAATTGATTCAGCCATGTTCCAAATTTTGGCTGCTCATTTTGAGAGGGTTCGCTTAGTCCTAATATGACAAATTATATACCATTTTAAAGGTATTGACTTTACTGTCATGTAAACATTAGCACAATCATTTTTCCCGACTTATTGGTCGTTTTGTGGTGTGAGGTCACTAATGGTCTCGAGGCGGCTTCAAATTGCCGGCGTGAGGCCGGCCCCGGGGCCGGCTTTAAAAGCCGACGCATGTGTAACAGGGGTCTAAGACTTGAGGTCGTTACCTATCAAAGTCCATTATAGTTCAGTTGCACATCATTTGCATAGCAATAGATGATGTTGTATTTGCTAATTCTTTTTTTTCTTTTGCATCTGTTGACTGATTTTCAAAGACAACTTCCTCGTACATGCCTTATTCAGGGACCGCCTGGCTCTAAACAGTGGGGTTGCAAAGGGGAGGGGGTCCCCTTCCACCCTGATAAACGTGCAAAAAAGCTGGGTATCTTGTTTTGATTTACCAAAGGACAGTTTTGACATTTTCTTTTGGAAAAAAAACGGTTAACAGACGCATGTATCCAATAATGATAGAACAAGACAACTGCAAACCTGGACACGGGTAGTTTGTGCTTTACTTGGGATACTAAGGTCGTGTCCAGTGAAGTTCAAAACGATCAGAATGTACGAAATGTCATATTAAAGGCAATATCCCAACCTGTAGCATGATACCAACACCAACATGTATATATTTATTGCATTATATATTATTCTGAAGGTTCGTTATTCCGAACGTTCGTTATTCCGAAGGGTCGTTTTTCCGAAAGTTGGTACCCGAAGGCTCGTTTGTCCGAAAATGAAATCGGGTTCGATATTCCCAAGGTTCGTTAATCCGAAAAAATGGGGTTTGTTAATCTGAAAATTAAATAAGGTTCGTTAATCAGAATATGAAATGAGGTTCGTTTATCCGAAAATTAAATGAGGTACGTTAATTCGAAAATGTTTAAAACGAACTACATAGCCTTTTCGGATTAACGAACCTTCGGAATATTGAATCAGATTTCATGTTCGGATAAACGAACCTTCGGAATATTGAACCATATTTCATGTTCGGATAAACGAACCTTCGAAATAACTAATCTTTGGATGAATGCAACAAATGTTCGGATTAACGAAGCCTATTTTATTTTCGGATTAACGAACCCTGATGTGTTTGTGATGTTCATCAAGGTTGGAGGGGATCACCCCTCCCTCCTCCCATCAACATCCCTACTGTCTGGAGGAGGGGGCCCTGAATAAGACATGTAAGTTGAAACAACAGATAGAGGCAACCATTCACAAAACAAGAACACTGCAAACTTGGACAAGGGTAGTTTTTGCATGACTTTGGATAATTAGGTCGCGTTCGGTGAAGCATGAAATGATCCTAGTGTTTGATGTATCACTTTAAACGCAATTTTCTCAAGCTTTAACATAATACCAATATCAACATCTCTACGTTTCAGATTGTGTATTTATAAGCTGTTAAAGTCGGTTTCGTTTATTTTTTCCTCGCACCCTATACAGGGTGGCCCAAACAAAACGGAACGGGGCACTCCCCAACATAACGTAACAAAACGTCCATCGGATAGAGTGTCCTTTCCAATGAAAAACGATACCAAGAACAGTAATTATGGACTAGTAGTTTTTGTTTTAGGACGTCTTAAGTGAGACCATGTCAGGTCATGTCAGGTTCCCATTGTTGTCATTTTTACCGAGTCACTGCCTGATAAATCGCACTTCCTTCCCCTCATAGCATTGGACAAATATGCCCATTCTCTCGGGACACAGCTGAATGCACACTAACAATTACGCGCGTATTGCTCGTTCTTCAATGCGTATGACGGGCAGTAAGTGCGATTTATTTAGCACTAACTTGGTAAAAATTGACAAAAAAGGGAACCTGACATGATGTCTCTCACAGCGCCCTAAAACAAAGACTACACGTCCGAAATTATTGTTCTTGATATCGTTTTTCATTGGAAACGACACCATATCCGATGGACATAATCATTTTAGTATTTTATTTTGGGAAGTGCCCCGTTCCGTTTTGGGGTCCACCCTGTATAGTCTAGTGGGTAGAAGGGGTGTTCGTGCACCCCCCTGGAGCAGAATGTGGATCTATGTTATTTTATGTAAACAAATGCGTAGAAAACCATTAGCTATGTTAACAACTCTAGAAAGTTTCCCATGTATCATTTGTATGCAAATGTATGCAAATTAGGGTGGCCATTGTGGAAAAATTAAATTAAAAAACAACCTTTAACAACAAATTGTAATGCTTCCTTTTATCAACAATTTACAAAAAAGGTTTCTAAATTTAATCCCTATTTCAACAAACCATCACATGCACAATACTTAATACTTAATACATTTACTTAAATGGTTGAAACCAATGAGATGTTAGAGAGCGCCCTTTTGAGTTTAAACGGATATTTTTGAATGAAAACAGGCTTTTTACTTCTGGTAATGGTGCAGGTTTTGGTTACTAAAATTCAGTTTGACCCAAACTGTACTCTCAAAACTTCATAATGAATAATTTAATTGATGATATATATATGCCTGGAAAGCTCTGTGTCTCTTCTTTCATTTGATGTGCAACTTATGGCACATACTTCAAGCATGACTGAATTAGAACAATGGACAGTGGTGTTACCAATATTCAATTTGCACGCATAAATTTGAAGTTTGGGTGAGTTTTAAGAGTTGTAAACGTATTTATTTTTAAAAAGGACAAACACCACATAAAAGTTCATATTTTTATCTTTTACATGACACCTCATGCTAAAAAAATAAATGATTTATGCCAGAGAACGAGTACAATGAAAACATGACTGATTTCTGCCCGAATGAGTGAAAGTTGAATAAGAAGTCGCTCAGCTTTCCTGACTAGCAGCTGACAATGGACTTTGATGCATGAGTGAATTTACACAAACATGGGGATCAGGAAACAGGCTATATCAGGAAAGTTACTCATTTGGGCTGGAATCAAGCATGTTTTCATTGTATTCGTTCTCTGGCATATATAATTTATTTTTTAATCATGAGGTGTCATATAAAAGATAAAATTATGAATTTTCATGTGGTGTCTGTCCTTTTTCAAAATAAGTACGTTTACTACTCTTAAAACTCTCCCCAAAACATCACCCAAACTTGCAATTTCTGCGCACAAATTGAATTTTGGTAACACCACTTTCTATCGTTCTAATTCAGTCATGCGTGAATTATGTGCCATAAGTTGTATATCAAATAAAAGAAGAGACACATAGCTTTTCAGACATATATATACTCCGCAAAAAAAGAAACTGGACACTTGTATAAGACCAAATATTTCATATTAATTTACGATAAAATATATGATATTGTATATCAAATTAAAGATAAAACGACCCTCTTCAATATTAGCATGAACTCAAGATGAAATCATTCATGCATGACTTGTCACGGTCAATTAACCACAGCAAGGTCTGTTTTCAAAAATAGCAAAAATGGAACATCCACTCAACCATATAAATGTTGATAAGCATAATATAAAACGCTTTGTTCATGACATGACATAATTTTTCAATACAAATGTGACCTTTTCTATCTTCATCTCAATAAAAAGTATAAATGAAGACAAATTGTGAACATTATAGGTTTTATTTTCATCCAAAAGTAACAAAATGGGGAATTCCATGGCAAAGGTTTTATTAGTCGAAACCACAGTTTGTGCCCTTATTTCAGCATGAAAAATGGTATAAATTCTTCACAAGAATTTTACCGTAGTCCAAAGATCTTCAAAACCTGATGTCACCATTGGTCAAACAGTTGGGCATACATTTCTCTATAGGTAAATATGGTTACAATTGCAGGGGACACACTCAAATAGACAAGCTTCATGCCTCTATAATACTGACCAGTATGATGATGCTCTCATAACCTGGTCCTGTTTTATTGACAAATTTGTATTTTCAGAGTTTGTTCATAACAATAAAGTTAAATAATGTCATAATTTACTTGCCCCGCACATCTTGTTTTAAGTGAAACGCTTACTATCATCCTGATCATTTCAGTCGAATGGTGTGGTCCTCCATTGTTTTTGCTATTTTTGAAAACAGACCTTGCTATTGTTAATTGACCATGGCATTTCATGCATGAACGATTACACCTTTAATTTATACCCTGCCTGCAGAGGACTAAATTCCCTTTAATTTGATATATGATAATCTACACTTTATCGTACATTAATATGAAATATGTCAACTTATACAAGTGTCCAGTTTCTTTTTTTGCGGAGTATATATCAATCATCAAGGAAATTATTCATTATAACATAAAATTTCTGCCATGAAACCCGGTTTCGTTTTTTCTGGGACACGGTGTATAAGGCTATAAATTATAAGTATAAAGCTAGTACCACTACGCGATGAAAAATTGTCTTAATACACAAAATACACGCTTGTACATTTCTTATTTCTGTTTTTGTCTGAGCATTCAACAAACAATCTGTTTAAAGGTTTATGTTATTCAATAAATATAGTAATAACATTCCTTTCTTATCGAAAATAAATTATATATTTGTTGTTGTTTATAGTGCATAAGCCTAGTAAAATAAATCGTCTTTGTTTACAAATAATATGCATTAATTTGGTTGAACTACCATAACTACATATCTTTAAATGGAGTGTCCGCCTTAATAGTCTGACAGTTTCCAATAGACGGATGGGGGTGAATGTAACACACATAAACAATTTCAGACCGGACAACCCTGTAATTTGGATTATACGAATGAAAAACGAATGTGTAGAAATAATCCCTTCATCGTAGTTTACATCGCCATCGGCCAATAAATGTTGTTTATTAAATTGATTTAGCATAATATTACAACATTATTGTACTTATACTTGTAAAGGTATTGAGAAGCCGACGAAAGGAATGCCACGGAAAGAGTCTCGAAAATGAAGAATAAACAATTACATGTAGCGAGTCCTAGTTATTTTGTTTAGTATTCGCCTACGCCGTTGATCACAATATTTGGGGTGTAAAACTAAATCGCTTTGAAGTCTAGCTTTCACGCTCGTTTTATTTTTCTGAATATATCATGCGTTATGTACATCCTTAAGCCGAGTTAAAAGACAAACCATCCTGTTACATCACACTTCTGATGGAATAAATTTGATTTTTCATAGCCAAAATAACACTAGTTACAATACATGATGTGCAAATACAAAATTAAGTAAGCGGTTGTATCGACTGTTTATTATTTCCGACTCTGCAATATACACTATTTCACTAAAAGATATTTTCAAGTCCGAATCTTCCCAGACTAGCTTTGTTTGTGTTCATGATTCCTCATTACGTACATCTCTCATGGCAATCGAGTTCCACCATCGTGGACGTCAATCTCGATGTAGATCGACTCCCCGGCTCCCAGCCTGCTACGATTAGTAATGTCTCAAATACACAACTCCCGCTGCGTTCAAGCTGCCCCTCAAATCTCAAACGGTCGAAGGTAAAAGCTGCGTTGTATCTGTACTATAGCTGTCCCTGCATATATATCGCCATATCTAGCTGACCCTGCATATCGCCATATCATCCGTTTGAAAGGGTTTGTCTCTGTCAACCAGTATCAATATTACCCAGTCTCGGTTGGTAAGCAGATTTACCCCGGTGGTGTCACTACAAATTTGCCATTCATAATACGCATGGTCGTTCAAAATTTCGCATAAGAAATGTATTTTTGTTTGTGTGTGTTCTCGAACACAAATGTCCGCGAAGATGAAAAATGTGTTTTTAATGACGATCTTCGCGAAATTTTAAATTAGGGTATGTTGTGAAAGGTCACAAGATCAATTTCTATGACCATGTTCGTAAAATGTGAAAAGATTAAAAAAAAACATAAAGTACATTTCGGTGGTCCTGCACGCAATGCAGCGTTGTAACTTTCGAAATGCTTGGGTAAAATGACCTTGCGCTAAGTACGACAAATTTATGTTTGAAGGGATTTTTTGATGTTGGGTGTACTACGTATAATGCTAGGTTTCTAAAAGAGCGATCGTGATTGCCAGTTTTTGAAAGCGCGATGCTAATATATCACATATCAGGATCGCCCTTCCAGAAAGGAGCAGTATAAAGAACGACCTGTTGTAGGCAATGCATAGACAATGAATGACTATTTTAGGATATTGTTAAATTTGCATAATTATGCCAACACATGCATTTGTATGTACACTGTACGCACGGAAGTTTCACTCATATAGGCCATGTAGTAAAAAAATTTAAAAAAAAGTAGTCGGGCGCACACGCACGGATTCCCGCAAGCATGTGTTACCACACATTTCACCACGAAGTTCAAACAAAAATTGTCATAATTGCGTGACTACTCAATAGGTAGTCCCTCGAGGTCGAGGATGACTACATTGTGCAACATCTTTGCGTCTCATTTTGTGAATGTACAGTCGAAGGTTAAATTTACTGTTATGTTGGGATCGGATATTATGATGAGAGGTACATAAATAAAGACGAGGAGACATATATTTCCGGAGTATAATAAGTATTTATTAAGCCCAAAACTTTGGAGTAATAAGTGCAGTTACATGTAATATACAGTTCCAGATTTATAACACAATATAAAGAGCGAGCTAGCTAAAAGAGGTCTTGATCTAATGGTGATCAAAACTCAACTCCCCTTTCAGAAAGTCAAAACATATCGTATTTATGCAGAAGGATACAAGTAATATGAGGGTATGTTATATTGTATCAAGGAGACAAAGACTTGAGTCAGGGCTGTCAAACCAAAGGCATAAATCGGGGGTCCGCCAAGACAATGGTCCACTTGGTCAATGCGCTAGTTTTATGACGGGGCTTAAACATAATGGCCCGTATTCTGGCGTCAGGTTTAGTTAAACTTGGTTTAAGCTAAACCTGAGGTCTAACTATACTCGCCTTAAACCTCAATTCCAGTCTAAGGCAAGTTGAACTCAATTTCAGTTTCTGAAGTCAGGTTTAGTTATACTTGAGTCTAAGTCAATGACGTATGTGCTGAACGACCATGCATAGATGCAAATAAGTCACCTGATCGTAAGTAATATTTGAAATATGTTCAATATAGGTTCAATATAGATACATTTTTATCCTTATCATCGCTGTAGTTTATACAATTAATAAAACAAATTTTCATAACAATATGAGGATTCAATACGTCTTTTTGAGGAAGTTATATGACAATATCTAAACATCAACATCTTGAATGAAGACTGAACATCCGGGCCTTTTTACATGTACCGTACAAATCCGGTACATGTGATATGCATAATTGCATGCAATACATGTTATGCGTTGTGCATATATGGGTATTGCAATGCATTCATTTCGAACATAACAAAACCTTGTCAGACCGAACAGAAAAGCTGCGCTAAAAAATACATAACTTGAATCTGTACCATGAAACTCACACAAGTTCTTCATCAGAAAAGGGTTTTGTTTTTTTCTATCGTAAAACAATATTGAGTACCGCGGCAATTTGTTCAGTTATCGTGACTTGATTCGAAGGTAAGAAGGTCATTCATCACCATGTACACCGCCATAACTTCCCGGTCGGCACACCGGTAGATGTCCGATGCATTGAAAAGCCGCATGCAGCTTTTCTGTTGTGATTCTGACGAGCTTATACTGATTTTTTGATCGAAATGAATGCATAGATGGTTTATAAGCTTTCCAAAAGACTATCCCATCGATGTGCAACGGTGGAAAACAAATACAAACTAATTTCCGATTATGTAGCATGATCGAACGTACCATCCTTAAACTATGTGAACACATAGTTTAACTCAGCCCTATACCGCACACGTTAAAGTTAAACTCGCCTTAAACCCGCCTTAAACCTTGGATCGTTAAACCCGACTTCAGAATATGGCATTTCGACTTGAGGTATAAATGCCGAGTTTAAACCTGCCTTAAACTAAACCTGACTCCAGAATACCGGCCAATAGAATTAAGTAGCCTTTCCTGGGAATGGGATTAGAATGAATGCACTTGGTATTAATATGGGGGAGGATTACAAAGATATAAACTCGGTGTAAAGTGCATCTCAACTAAAGTATATAAAGATGAGGGTATGTTTATGAGGGTATGTTTATAATTAACAACATCCCCTTTCTTTGGAAAATGAGGCACTCATCCCTTACTGATGAATAAGAAACACGAACCTAATTGATTGTATGTAAGCGAAACATGTGATCATTGTTCCATGGTTTACCCTTTATTGGCTTCCATTGCCATGATTGCCTTATTCATTAAGGCGTCCATTAATAATTTTTTTTTATTTATTTAATTCCTTAACAGATTGTAAGAATTTGCATAATTTCCAATTTATTTTTTCCTCATACATTCTATTTTTAATTAAATTTTAATTTAATCAATAAAATAATAATTTATAATTTGAATGATTTAACAGGAAGGAGTTTCAAAATTGAATCATTTTATATTATGTACATATTTGTATATTTGTATTGTTTTCTTTTAAATTAATGTGTTTTTTACATGTATAATATTTCAATTTATTGTAAATTGTATTCAATTCGACCTGTTGGCTGCCATGTACAATATTTTTATACCGCAATAAATAAATAAATAAATAAATACATAAATTTCCTCTTTCTTAAATCGCTCTTTCTCTCTATCTCTCTCTCAACACAATTATGTACAAGAGCAATCAAAACCTGGTAGAATAATCCAGGACAAATAAGCTCAATGACTAAAATAATCATCCTTTACCAGAAACACAGGGCAGACTTATGCATGTGAAACAAAGAAACTATTTACAACAATATATAATTAAATCAAACCAACATAGTAAATCAATCAAATAACAAATTATGTGATCAAAATTATTTGCTAGTGTTGTGTAAGTCAATGATCACCTCAAAACATTTGTAGCATATTAAAAACAAATTCTGAACTTATCCGCTCATAATGTATAGACAACAAAGATCTATAAAGGAGAAAATAACAGTTCGATAATAATATCAGAACGAACTTGTGTAAACAAGTATCAATTATCAAATGACTATCAATCCCTTAGTTAGAGAAATATAAAAGCCTTATCAAGAAAAATTCGACATCTCAGTATCAACGATGTCACATAGAAAGTATGGCTGTCCAACATATATATGCAAATCGAGCATCCTAACAATATGATTGTAAATGAGAAAGCAAACGGGTGCGCTCTAGGCTTTGAAAGTGTGTCTATGTTAAAAAAATGAGGCCCACAATGTACTTAAAATGAAGCATCAACATAGAATGCATATAACAAGCATAACCCATTAAAAGGTTCTTTCTGCAATCATATAATCAAATAATAGAATAATGAACAAAATAATAAACAAGTACTTTCAAACTTGTTAAATATCATAATACAAGTGTGGGTTTAAACCTTGTTAAGTCATCAAACTGATGAACAATGATATAAATAATGTCATACTCAAGAACAAGTGCATTCACCTGTTAAATTCAATCAAACGTATCAATTAAGGCATTAATAATGTCCTTAGAGTTTCAACTATAAAGTGCCTGTAGACTTATACAGGAAAACTTTGCTACGCAATTACCTTTACAAACAAGGTCAAAAGATTCAAGCTATTTAATGCCTTTAGACAGTTAGACTTATAAAAGCATATAAACGAATCGTAAATGGCATAATCAGTACAAAGAAAACTGTTCACATATACAGAGACTTGTAAAACCTTCCTGGGGTCCATGTTAATGGTATTGTTCTGTCCTTAAGTATGTGTTTGATTAAGTCATTTGTGTCCTTATACAAGTCAACGTTCCACCAAAATCGCACTTGTTTGGTAGTGTCATTACAAGTCTGGTCAAATGAGGTCAATATTTGTAAATGTCCAGCCTTGAATCGCCCTCTGTGAAGGGTCATGTTCTAGTCATTAGGGGCAGTCATGATTAAGTCAAATTGTCTTTCCAGGTCAGTCTTTGTCAGGGGTTTGGGGGCTGCTATCCCATATTGTTGTCTGTCAGTGCATGCAAATACTCAGAATCATTGATGGGGTCTGAAATTTGAGAGAACATAACCTACTCTGCATCAAGTTTGGGGAGTATTTCATCATTCTTATCGATGAAGTTCACTGATGGTGTGTCAGTGTTTGGTTTTCCCTGTCCTTGAACAGACGTATTTTTCCCTAGGGCCTCTTTCAGCTGTTGAATGTGCGTAATATGTTTTCTCTCATCAGAGGCTTTCATAAAGCAAGGATTTCAATATATTGAAATTGAACACATCTCTCAAAATCTCTCCTTTTAAAGTAGCCAAAATATAATGTGTTCTATCCAAAACATCGTGAATAACTAATGGACCGACCCACTCTGCTGCAATCTTCTTAGAATTCGCAGTCAAAGAAGAAGAGGTGGGTTTATACAAATAAACTAATTGGCCTTTGGAATAAATGGGGGCCTTTCCCAGTTTGTGTGCAATATCAGCATTTTGTTTGTCCTGCTGTTTCCTCTGCAACGAGAGCATTGTACGAGAGATTTGATCAAATTTCTTCTTCAAGTGGCCTATAAAATCTTCATATGAACGGGACAAGCCAGACATGGGGTTGAAGGACAAGGTTGTCAAATTTGGGGGGTCTCTTCCAAAAACAAGCTGGTAGGGGCTGTGGTCACCGAGGTGTGGGGAGGAAAAAGAATTGTATGCATAGGACGTATTGGAAATGAATCTAACCCAATCGGTGCCAAATTGATTGAGGTTAAACCGAACCCTCGTTGACTTTCAAATTGGCAAAATTTGGTATGTTTGTGAAGGAAATGTTATTTTTTCTAAGGATATTAACTTAATCCGCGATAAAAATGTTGAAATTTGACTAAAAAAGTCTTCGAAAATGGGGCAAAAGTGAGCAGTCTCCGAGACTGAAATTCGCTCAACGATCGGCCTGAAAATCGTGACGTCATCGGTAGAACGGGCCCGGCCGATCAGCTGATCAAGCAAAGCGATGCGCGTGCATTATACGGTGTTGTGTACCGTATTACTTTTTGATAACGTACGATCGAGCTGGACAGTTTTATTTCGAGGAAAATGGAGGAAAATACTCTCGAACTGAGTTTCGCAATGGATTTTTCCGAAGAAGATGAAGAAGAGGACAGGAATGATTCATCAGACAGCGACAATGATGACGGGATTTGGGAGATTTTTGACGCTAGTTCACTATTGTACCCGCACTCCGGTGTCGGCAAGTTACGCCGCTATAGCTGCCCGTGACGCACTCGTGAAGAGTACCATACAAAACACAAATGTAATGTACCCAAAATCAACTAAATCTTCGACCATTGCTCAAATTATGGTCATGATTTCAAAGTAGTTACACAGAACAGGTAAAAAAGATAACTACTTTGAAATCATGACCATTATTTGAGCAATTTTTGAAGATTTAGTTGATTTTGGGTACGTTACATATGTGTTTCGTAGGGTACTCTTCACCAGCGCGGCACGGCCAGCTAGCGGGCCATGCTAGCGGGCCAGCGTGCCGACACCGGAGTGCGGGTTTCAATGCGCCCTTTCCCCCAGCATCTTCCCCGGCAAACTGTGCATGGACATGGTGCAATTCGCTATACAATTGCCGCAGTCATACGCCAGATCGACAAATCTATCACTTTCATGGCCTCTTTGACATTATTATAGTTATTTTTCACTGTCGGCTTAGAATGCCGACAGAGAAAAATACAATATAATGTCAAAGTCAAAGAGGGCATGAAAGTGATAGATTTGTCGATCTACCATACGCCATGCACCTTTTCCCGACTTTGCGACTCGAATTCAACTTTGTCTATACTGGCGAACTCGCGATTTCCACCTCAAAACCATGCCTGAAATCTTCACTTCCATCAGACATTTCCACCATTCTCCGATTTTGCAGATTTCAGGTCAAATCTAACAAGAAAAATTATATTGACAAGGACGGCGTTCTATCGATTGAGCAGGGCAGCATTACTCGCGCTCGCTGGACTGGGGGATCGTTGGGGGAGGCAACGGGTGCCGCTCTACCATCAGCGGCCGTGCATGGTTTGGGCCTATTCTACCTGTGACGTCATCAAATTTCTCTGCACCAAATCGCCGTCAAACGGCGAAAATCGGGGTTCAGAATAAGAGTTTAAATTTGCTTTTAATTGTTTTCTGGGCGGTGTTAGGGCTTCAAAATTAACTTTTTCATGCTCAGTATGTTCTCAGCTTTCAGAAGAGGTACAATATGCATATTATAGGATCTTCATTGAGTTTTCGGTTTAATTTTGAGAAAATTTGAGAGGGTGCATATGTGTCGTTCAGCATGTAGACTCCCATGATTCTCTACGCTAATGACCTTGCGGTCGATGTTCAAAGCTGAACAAAGAGTGGTCAATAGTTTGCCGGTCAGTGATGATGCTGCGTCAGTCACTAGACATGATGGTGGTCCAAAATACAAATTACTTTTTGGATTAGAGCCTCGCAAATAGTCTCTGCATCAAGCGTCTTTAAAGGCGCACATTTGTCTGATAACATACGATTAAAAACCGCTCTTTTTGTATTTCAAGCGCTAAACGGCCGGTTGCCTACATGTTTTACAGGATCATTTATTTGTAATACCAGTGGACACATGCAAACAAGGCAACGTGATGATATAAAGATACCATTCTGTCGATTAATATTAACTCAAAGTAATTCTATAAAATATAAAGGGACCAAGTTATGGAACTCACTAGATGTTGGGATAAAGTTAGCTAAATCGCCAAGACATTTTAAAACCGTATATAAAAGTTATTTGCTCCATTTGTATAATAATGTTTGACCTAATCGCTTTGTGTGCCACATGTATACTATACACTTGCTTTGTATTAATTCTTATTTTGCTTTCCTTTCATTTGTACAGTAACATTATGTAATTACATTGTTACCTTCATGTTACGCTATATCTGTTCAACTGGGTTGGGTTGGGGAGGGAATTAGAGCTAGGATTAGGATTAGGATTAGGATTATGTTAGTACGTTAGTAGGTTAGTATAATATAAATTGTGCAATCGTTCGTAGTAATCTGATATAAATGTAACATTTTTAAGGGAATACCCACTTGTACAAGCCATGGCTTTTTTGGTGTATTCCCCGATCACTTTTATTTGTATATACATTGTATTGTTTTAATTTTTGAATAAATGAATAAATGAAATGAAATGAAATGAAAAAGCGAGTTATCTCGTCACAAATCACCATCAAGTGTCTGTATCCAGTCCCGGAGGTAGGCATAGTCTTACAGTCGAGACTAATGCGATCAAATGGCCTGTACGAGTATGGTACTCTAGTGTGAAAGGGTCTTGTCTTGTCGGGTTTGCTACGAAACTGCTGGCAACGTAAACACTTTAACATAATTATTAATACGTTCAAACATGTTTAGCATGTAGAAGTTGCGTCATATAGTCAAGTAAGTCCGTTGGGTCCCTTGGTGGTTGCTAAGTAGGTTGTCATGGTATTGGGAGATGATAGTGTCTGTCAGAGTCTCTGGTCTTGCAAGTTGGAGTCGGAAGTCGTCATTCTTGACAAAGAAAAGCCTAAACAAAACACCATCACAAAGGATATATTCTTCGGCCTTTGCTACGAAACTGCTGGCAACGTAAACACTTTAACATAATTATTAATACGTTCAAACATGTTTAGCATGTAGAAGTTGCGTCGTATAGTCAAGTAAGTCCGTTGGGTCCCTTGGTGGTTGCTAAGTAGGTTGTCATGGTATTGGGAGATGATAGTGTCTGTCAGAGTCTCTGGTCTTGCAAGTTGGAGTCGAAAGTCGTCATTCTTGACAAAGAAAAGCCTAAACAAAACACCATCACAAAGGATATATTCTTCGGCCTTTAATTTAAAAGCCTTTGCTGCCTTCTTGTCGCTTGGCAAAATATCATGGGCTAAAAAATCGTATACAGGCTTGAAGAATGGTCATGTTTGGCCGTTCGGTTTTGAGCTCTCTTATGTCAATGGGTAGGTCGTAGTCTCTAATTATCCTATCTAGCTCATGTTGTTTGGGGATATGTCCTGCAATTATGTTGTGTACCTTAGTGGTCAAGTGCTTAGGAGGTGTGTACAGGTTGGGTGGTACTTCCCTGTGATGGTCAATGGGGTCAGATTTATTTTCCTTCTGTCTGTCAACAAGTCTAGGTTCATGAGTAGTGGCTGCAAAAGAGGGCATATGTCTAGCATGGGTACTATCTTGGTCACGTGCTGTAGAGTGAGGGTGCTGTGATTGGTCGGTCGAGGGGGGTTGGTGGGGGCAGTGGGTCAGCTGGTCGGGTGGGTGTGTCCACTATAATGTCATTCGCTGTGGGGTTCTGGGGCCTATTGGGCAAAATATCGGGAACAGATATTCCCATTTTCTTTGCGTAAGCCCGTGTAATCCTCCTATCCATGGGTTGGACTGGGTTAAGGGCGTTCATATGAACAAAATCCGTCTCGTCAAATAAGCAGTATGAAATAGGGATATACCTGTCAATCTCATCATGATCGCCAGTTGGGGTGCGTGAAAGAAAATCTGCTAAAACGAGGTCGGTACCCTTTCTGTATCCTATCTGAAAGGAGTACTCAGACAATTTTAAAATCAATTTCTGCAGCCGTGTAGTACACGGTGCTTCCTTTGATTTTAGAATTTGTACGATAGAACTATGATCAACGAAAGCATTAAGTGCTGAAAGGCGGAGACATTAATCAATAGTCCAAATAGTTCCAACTCAGTCACTATATCGTTGGCATGCATTTGGCAGTACCTCGGAATAGTACCCTATAATACGTTCCTGTCCATTTATGACTTGGGTCAAGTATGAGCCAGTAGCTGTCCTTGAAGTGTCACTATATAGGGAAAACTGTCCAGTACTTTGGGGCATATTATGTAGAATTGGGGGATTGGTCATAAGTCCTTTACCTTTGTTAAAGGCTGTCTCATGGTCGTCGGTCCAAACAAATTTATTTTTCTTTCTAGTCAGTTGGTGCAGTGGTTTGAGAACAGTTTGTATGTTGGGGGAAAATCCGGCAACATAATTCACTGCTCCCACTAGTCTCCTAACCTGTCTGGGGGTCTTTGGTCAGGGCATGCTATGAATGGCAGCACACCTGTCACTAAGGGGTAGTAATGTTTCCCGCAATGCCTGCGTATTGTTGAGCCGATTTTGAGAGGGGGAGGCAATGAAAAGCTGATTTCAAATCAATAACACTAAGGACTTTTAGCATTGCCAATTCGTTTGAGAGTTTCCGAAAGTAAGAAGGGATGGTTTATCCGTTTAATCCTGGAGTTAACCCGTTCCCTACGAGTTTGTGAAATCCCCATAGAATTTGTACACAACCCACTCGGTTCCCGTGGTGAAGGGGTTAAGAAACCGAATATCGGTAACATCTCTTTTCATGGGTGCTCTTTTTAGAAAGAAGGAGGACAGGTGAAGTGTAAGACTGGTGTCCTACTTCTAAGATTCCTAAATTGATAAGTTTGGTTAGCTCATGTTTTATTCTTACCTTGTCTGTCTCGGTAGCAAAGTAAGGTCGTATACAAAATGGATCGTCGTCAGTCAATTCAATATCTACTTCAAAGTTCGGGCAACTAGATAATTCACCATATAGAGAGAATTAGGCGTCCCTATTCTCCATCAAAACACGAACAATTTCATGTTTCTCATCGGGAGACAAAATACTACCATTCAAGTCAACATGTTCACGTATTATCTGGTCTTCTGTCATGTCAACAATAAGGTCACTAGGGTCAAGATGTGGGTACTTACGTAATTGTTGTCAAGCCTAGTTGTATTGTCATGGGGCTTGTTCAATTTGGGGTGAGACATGCTTGAATTGTCAGTCGAGTTCAATGTTATGTGTATGTTATCTACTGGTAAGTCATGGGTCACATTTATGAGATATTACTAGTGTCATGAAATGCAATAGGTCTACATTTTGTCAAGACGTGGATTGGCTTGTCTGTGGAGTTATAGTCACGAGAATTTGGGTTCGCTCTTTAGCCAATTTCACAATCATGGTAGATGGGCAATGTCGTGCTAAGTATATGCGTTTGCAGTCAGTACAGCGTCAGAATTACGAAAGTGGGGCGGGGCCCTACCGTGTATGGTCACAAATCTAGACTCACCTCGGTCAATGGTCACTTTGGTAGTGGGGGCAAATGAAATCTTCGTTGATTTAATCCTAAACCTATTGTCTCTGAAGTTTAGGGTACCATTTAAATCAGAAAGTGTATTGGTACCAAAAAATCATATCGAATCCCACGAGATTTCCAACTACTAGAGCAGAGATTTCGAATGTATGACTCTGTATCACAACGTGCATTTTGATAGCAGAGTTGGCCAAAAGAGTTTCCCCGTTTCCTAACTTGAACTTAACGAGTGTGACTTTCTGCCGAGGTAGGCTAGAAAGGTAGGAGGATGACTTAACGTAATTTTCAGAAACAATAGTTTTAGTTGCACCACTATCGAACAAAATAAAGACGTTCTTGCCATTTGGCAAAATTACGTTCAGTCAATTGTAGGTCAACTTCGTCTGTTCCTAAATAACTACAGGTAAAGTCAGTGTTTACCCAGGTAGCAAAGGGGGTTTTTCATACATGGAATGTTATAAAAGGTTTGGGCACAGAATTGTCTTCTAGGACCTTCTAGAAGCATAACCTAGGTGGACAACCTCGCGAACTAGCTACTGGAAGGCCAGAAAACACATATTAAGGATGTTACCCCTACTGTACGTTAAAAGCGCCTTAAATCATTAGGGTTTATGAATATCCTTCTCAGGTATCTTTACGATTACACCCAGACGCATGCTGCTATCATCCAATTACTTCGAATATGACTTTCATAGATTTTTTTTTTTCTTTCACCTTTCCAGGCATTTATTGATTTCACTTCAAGTTCCATACAGTTTAACAAATCATGTTTCAATAATTTTCTCTTTTACATCAATTTAGACATTACAAATATGTTTTTATCATAAATGGTAAATAATACATTTTTTTTTGTTTTCTTTATGCAAGTAATCATTTATTTGTATGCGAGCGTGAACTTCATTTAAGAATGTAAACCATAGTTTTGTGCTTCTTTCATCTTTTCCTGATTGATTTCTG
Organism: Echinarachnius parma; assembly: GCA_037951105.1. Taxonomy (NCBI): domain Eukaryota; kingdom Metazoa; phylum Echinodermata; class Echinoidea; order Clypeasteroida; family Echinarachniidae; genus Echinarachnius; species Echinarachnius parma. The sequence goes on from JBAMJV010005212.1 coordinate 47,385, forward strand.
ATAACTATCATTTTATATATGCTCCAAAAAGCTATAGTTAAAATATCATTGACTTTGTCTTCTACATTTATTTTCAGTAATGTGAATACATTCATTTCTACATTTACATTATAAACATATTTTACCATTTGCGTAAAGTTTCTAAAAAATATTTCATTCATTTTACATTCCAATAGAGCATGACATAAATCTTCTCGACAATGGCAAGTTTCACATGTATCACTATCGCTAAGTTTCCACAAAAATAATTTTCTTTTTACTGCGATCAAATTATAAATTACTTTAAAGTTAAATTGTCTTAATTTGTTCTCCTTAATGCACACAACATTTCTTTTATAAACATATTTCCAATCAACATAACAATCTAATTTCTTTACCCAATATGATGGGCCTTCAATTGTGTTTCCATTTTTCGAAAGAAAAATATAAAATAATTTACTTTCATAGATAGTTGTGCATCTTTTGATGCCAATTTTTGCCTTTTTACTTTTATTGTTTATTGTCACGTGCCTTTATATGTCACGTGTCAGACATAGAATATGAAATTTCACATACCCCTATGGACCAAAATCTGTAGGAATGGTGCAGATTATAGAATGACACAAATATTTAGTTGTAAAGCCTTATACATGTTCGATGGCATTTAGTAAGGTGACAAAACAGTACACTAACAAAACAAAGGATAAAACAATACAAAATGAAAGAATTTTAAACAAAGAAATACATAAGAATAATTACATGTAATAATTATAATGATAAAATGGATGTTATGATTTAGCGAACGTATCAATGTATGACGATCGCGGTGCGTCAGTATATCTATCCCCAGTCATTGGAAACATACTGCAATCAATCCAGCACACAAGAGTGCACATTTCTAACTCACATGGGAGTCTTCCAGCCTGACATCTTGTATATGAATACAGTGCTAACAAATCACGTTCCGGCCTTCCGGGCACTCTCTGATTCCGAACTCGGGACCTCATATATGGAAAGTTTGTGCCCTTCCAATCTTTCACACCAAGTCCACGAATATACAATCATAGCTATTTATTACAAGCAAAATCTATATAATCTGTTTGAGGCCCTTGGAACTGTTTTCATACTATTTTTCACAATTTTCATTACAAATACATAAAATTACCAAATAATCATGTTACAATTTCAAACAAATTGATTTTGTGGTTATCATTATGCATCGTCTCATATTACATTACAAAGCTGCACTCAGATCATAATAGAGTGCTGGTGATACAGGTACACCGACATCGTTTGGAAAGAGTGCTAAATACAAAGTCAAAATAACGAGGTATGAAAGCTGACATGTCTATGGAATGAGTCTTTTTCAACTGTTCAGATGACATCCTTGTAAAGCTTGTTAACTTTCATTCGCAAGAAGAAGAAGGCCAAACAAATTGAAGGAACTACAGCGTCTAGATGGCCTAATTTCCACAATTAGGCTCTCTATACGTAATCTTTCCTCAAGAAAAAGACTTTGGCAGTCATTTCCCATGAAATGAATCAATTTAGTAGTAATTAGTAAATATATAATTGTCCTGGGAACGCCCCTTTTAAATCGCCAAAATGTGACGTCATCTAAAGAACGGACTAATGAACTAAATTATGTAGATGACGTAAGCCAATGAATTGCCAATCACATATCAATCACGCTGCCGATTCTGTGGGGCGTAAACTGGGTGCTAAGTGAGATTTGGCATCAGAAAATTAGTTTAAAATCACTACTGTGTTTATTTTCATGGATTTTTTCCCGGGCAGACCTACTATACAAGTCATCAACTATGGAATAAGTGCCAAAGTACGTTGTATTCTTTAGTTCCTTTAATCCAAACAACAGCAAGAACATGTCAATGCACTTTTTACACATGACACTGACAGTACCACAAGCAGGAAAGAAATGACAGCTTATTAGTGCAAGTATGTGCACTTTGTGTGCTGGATTGAGTGCAGTATGTATCCGATGACCGGGGTAATAATAGTGATGCGCCGCGAGCGTCGAAAGACGGAACGTGCGCTATATAAGTAGCCACCATTATTATTATTATTTATAAATCTATTCATATACCAGAATTGTGATAAATGAAGGGGTAGAATCGTCAGACATAATGAAGATCATTAATAAGGGGAAACTGCAAAGTGATCAATCAAACCACAATCATCAGGCTACATAATCATATAGATAAACCAGTTATCGTCAGATGCCAATATAAAATAGTATAGTTTTATTGGTATTTTCGCAAATGTTAAATAACCTATATATGTGGATTATGCAGATGTACACTTAATAAGCATTTTTTATCAATGATACCCCTCTAAAACTAAACGTCATTTAAGATCATATACATTTCTGAAAAGTGTTTCATTCTCTAAGGAATATGAATGTGCTCGATAACATGTTATAAGTCTACGATCACAAATGGTAGTACATACAGTCATGTAGTTCTTGGACCACATAATCTGCTGTGCAGTTGACAGCTAACACAGGAACTGCCTTGAGTTTCCTCAGTGAGAGCAGTGTTTGAGTGAACAATTGAATGGTTAATGAGTCCTGGAGACATATACAGTCACCTGATATAACCATAGTTGTTAAAACCATCAACCTGACCAGTTCAAGGATCCAAATCATTGACAAGGTGACAAGATCTTGCCCCGATAAAAAAAAACATGCTTCTCCATGGGAGGTTAGCCTAGGTCACCATCAATGACAAGTATGCAATGTCACGAATTCAAACAGTATAGGTCTATGTGTTTCTAAATGTTAAGTGCTCATTCATGATATACATGTGTGTCCTTCTAGTCCAATGAACATTTCTATGAGTCAAATATAACTTATAGTTATGTGGACTTGTTGAAACAATGATGTACCAGTAAAACTTAAAAGGGTACGATGGCTCAGAGAATGGCCTACAAAATTAACTCAAATTGTAACAATTTTTGAAGATGTAGAGCAGGTCACTTTGTTTTTCTCTGGTGCGATTATCATTTTTTATCATGATTGGTTTTGTTCATGCCCATTACTTTGTTTTATTGTATTATCGTGTACATGAATAAAAAGAATCTTCCTACTTATCAAATTAGCAATAATTCAACTGAGAGTTGAGGTAAGCGCTACTGCCTTTGCCGCTTCATTTATTTTCCCTTATATTTCCCTACAGGCTACACCTACAAAATATTACACTCATTGCTGACTTCTGTATCAGTTCCATGTTACTATTGGCAAAATACGTAACACACAAACAAACAAATATATATAAGTGCATTTTTGTCAGATATATCATTAAAGGGATAGTTGAGTTCTGGTAAGGAGAGTACAGTTTTGGTGAAACTGAATTTTAGTAACCAAAACCTGCATCATTACATTACAAACTAATATTTATAACTAGAAAGGAACAAAAAATTACAAATGACGTAGTAAAGATCATGTTATCATTCAAAAAGAGCCGTTAAAACGTAAGAGGGCGCTCTCTAAACACTCATCGGTTTCAACCATTTTGAATTAAATATTGTGCATGTGATGCTTTGTTGAAATAGTGATTAGATAGAGAAATAACCAACAACTATTTAAATACCTATTTTGTAACTTTTTGAAAAGAGGAAGCATTTTTTTTAAATTTTTAACGGCTGGTTCAAAATTCTCTAATAAACCCGGGGCCCCGGGTTTATTACAAATTGTTATATTTATGGATATTTCAGCCGTCTCTGAACCGATTTTGATCAAACAAAGATGATTTTATTGTTTAAATATTATGCTCTTTCAAATTTTACACTCAGTTTTTCATTACCTCACAAACAAACAAAAGTAGTCTAGCGCCCTCTCTACCAAAACTCAACTATCCCTTTAAATTGTTATTAGTAAGAAAATCACTTTATTAAATGGTTAATATTGTATCTTTATTTAGGTCTATCATACAGTATATCTGTACTCTATAATATGTATATTTCATTATCAAACCTATTTTACCTATTATAATGATGTAGTAAAATCAGATACCTACAATACACTATTAGGAACCCTGCTGGAAAGTTCACACTCATTCACAGTCTGAAACACACTGTGAAAGCACATTTAACACTGTGAAACCACATTTCACAATGTGAATGCAATGTTTTCACAGTGTGGACACAGCCACACTGTGGTAAACCACACAGTGAAAATTCGATTTCACAATGTGAAATGTGTTTTCACACTGTGGCCACATTGTGAACATTAATCCACACTACGAAAAAAAGATTTCACAATGTGAAATGTGTATTCATAATGTGGCCACATTGTGAACATTATTCCACACTATGAAACAAAGATTTTACAGTCTGAATATCTTATGACATACATTTCAGAGTGTGAACTATAAATGTCACAATGTGGCCACACTGTGAAACAATTTCACAGTGTGAAAACGTAAATTCACATTGTGGGCGCCCTGTGAAAAAATTAGTGTGTGTTCAGTATAATTCAAAGATGGCCATTCTATGGAAAATATTTCACAGTGTGAACAGACATGGATAATATTTCAGTATTACAACATATATCACCACATGCGGGATGTGCACCCGAAATTGCCAAACGTAGGTAGCATTTAATGCGCCTTTCATCTCTTCTTTATTGGATGTATTGGCACCAGTGGCATCGCATAGCGCATGCGCTATGCGATGCCGATGAGTTTTGAGTGACGTCATTATTGCAGCGATCGAAAAAAAAGCCGGATTCTAACAAGGACTAGCGACATAAATCAAAATAAATAAAACTTAAATGAGGAAAGTTATCATTCTTTTTAAAGAAATAAATTATGGTGTTTATGATGTTGGGGGTTTCAGTGTGTACTAGAAGTACATAAAATTAATAAATAATATGGTTAAAGGTGCTAAAACACCTCATCGCAAAATCCCTGCGAGATTTCGAACGACGTCGCGTCACAGCGATGTGCTACGCACATTGCTGATCACAGTTAACCCGACCCCTACCGACTCGGTTGTTCGAGTTTGCAAGAGACGAGAGAGCCGGTGGCCGAGTTGCCGCAGCACCCAGTGCAGTGCGCATTGATATTGCATTCTGTGAGCTGAGTGATGTCACCGTATCGGCCGAATCGATAGCACTTTCAATGACTTTTTTGAAATAAAATAGCAGAAGCTGGGTCCGTATACAGCTCTATGATTACATCGTCTCGATCCAGTACATGGAGGATAAAACAATTGAAGTCAGTCCGACTCCGAGTCATCAGTTTAGCTGCTTCCCGCGAGACTAATTTATCGTATCCGAATTCTGGAACGGCCGTATCCGATTTCCGAAATATGATACGCCATGCAGCAACGAATAACGGCTAGCAAGTTCTGAGTTTAGGAGGTGATGGTGTGGATTGGTGAGTCATTAATGTGCCTGACTTTGCTTTGCTATTAGTAATTTACTAATGTTACTTAGACATTGATTAGTACATAAATAACACTTTACGGTTACCGCCACTGCTTCACTCAGATTTTTTCACTTTTTGTAAGTTTCCGATGTCCTTTCATTTTTGTCTAGAAATTTAGATCGGGGGTTCAGAGGGTTTCCCCCCGATGATTAGTCAATATAATTCCTATAAAGAAGGAAATTTACGCTCTAAAAACGTCAATAATGGGCAATTTTCGTGACATTTGTAACACTTTCCTAGGACTGCTTTCAGTTTCATCGTGCCAAAATGAGCGTAGCACGCAGTGGCTTTTGAAAGGGTTTTGTGTGTGTTACTGTTAGCGTTAATGTTTGGTTGTGTGAGCATGAAAGAACAAGAGCCAGAGCTGTGGTGGTAAAGTGTAAATTCCCCCTCATTTTTAATCTGTTCAGCCACCGAGCTGATAAACGGACGTCTTAAATACCCGCTGTCAGCTCGCCATCGGCTCCACGAACTATATAGTATATCTGCACACGTGAAGCGTGTGGGTACATTATCGTATGTACTGTGTACATCCACCGCGCCTCCGCTAGGAGTCGCACTCCCGTAATAGCAGGTAATAGCCTCGGCCCAGCCTTGCCTGTTTCAAGGTATTTCCGTCGCTGGTGCCGTAGCCCGATGGTAGCGGCGTGCGAGGCGCTCAGCGACGGGGTAGCGAAGCCAGTCGGTCTGCTCCAGGGGTTCGACTCCTATCGGAGGCGCGGTTGGTGTTGGCGTACACGGTAAATACAGGTTATATTGGGTCGATCCACACGCTGTGCGTGGAATACATATAGTTCGTGGAGCCGATGGTGAGCTGACTTGCGGGTAATACGTCCGTTAATCAGCTCGGTGGTTTCAACTCTTGTGATATCGGGCCCGTTCTGCTGAACCGTGCGCACGTGATGCAATAACCCCGCGCACGGTGTGTGCGTAATCCGCGCCCGTACATATACTATACATGCGAGGGAGTGCTTACTATGGTATCTCTAAAGGGGCCACTGTAAGCCACCGAGCTGATAAACGGACGTCTTAAATACCCGCTGTCAGCTCGCCATCGGCTCCACGAACTATATAGCATATCTGCACACGTGAAGCGTGTGGGTACATTATCGTATGTACTGTGTACATCCACCGCGCCTCCGCTAGGAGTCGCACTCCCGGAGCAGACCATCTGGCTCCGCAACCCCGTCGCTGAGCGCCCCGCATGCCTACGCCGCTACCATCGGGCTACGGCACCAGCGACAGAAGCCCCTAGCTAGGAGCAGCTCGACGACCCATGGAAGGGATGACGCCTCGGGGCAGGTAATAGCCTCGGCCCAGCCTTGCCTGTTTCAAGGTATTTCCGTCGCTGGTGCCGTAGCCCGATGGTAGCGGCGTGCGAGGCGCTCAGCGACGGGGTAGCGAAGCTAGCCGGTCTGCCCCAGGGGTGCGACTCCTATCGGAGGCGCGGTTGGTGTTGGCGTACACGGTAAATACAGGTTATATTGGGTCGATCCACACGCTGTGCGTGGAATACATATAGTTCGTGGAGCCGATGGTGAGCTGAGTTGCGGGTAATACGTCCGTTAATCAGCTCGGTGGTTTCAACTCTGGTGATATCGGGCCCGTTCTGCTGAACCGTGCTCACGTGATGCAATAACCCCGCGCACGGTGTGTGCGTAATCCGCGCCCGTACATATACTATACATGCGAGGGAGTGCTTACTATGGTATCTCTAAAGGGACCACTGTAATCGGTCCCTACAACACTGTTCAGCTTTCAAACGCCATGCAATCATGTAAGAAAAATGTTAAAACATTTATAAGTGGTGTAGATAATCAAAATACAAATTTTGAATGCACTCGCTCATCAGATCAGTGAGATCATACGGATATTCATCCGTTTTTTTTCCCCCAGGACTGTCGGCCTAAGTTTGTGTGAACGTCCGTCGCCAATATCGTTCAAAATCAAATGACTAGCAATTTTGCGACTGTCAAACGAAGTAACGAACCAAGAATTTGTCGAAAATAACCACTGTTTAAACTAAATGATATCGATTGCCCTGTTTTTATTTGAATTCCGCTACTTTTCAAAGCGATACTGGATAATTTTCTTTATTTATTTTAGTCAAAGAGGTTTTACGCGAATTTTCGTTTGAAATCTTTCCGTTTCCAATTCAATTCCGCTATAATAAAGATAATAATATCTTCGATTTATACAGCGCCTATCACAATAAATTGCTAATCATCTCTAAGCACTTTACAATATATTATTACCCCGGTCATCGGAAACATTCTGCAATCAATCCAGCACACAAAGTGCATGTTTCCGTCCGTTTTCCGCGAACGAGCCACCATCTCTAAGTGATAGAGCAGCACTAAACTATAACAAAATATTCAAAATACAAGTTTAAAGAAAGGCAATATATTAACCTCTATTCATTGTTCTATCATAATTTTCAGCTCTTGCTACCAGGCCCTGCTTGCTACAGCCGCTTCAAAGACATCTCTAAGGTTAGGAGTGCTAGCTTTGGCTGGACATGAAAAGGAATGCTATTAAACAGGTACTTATATATTTTGTATCAGCTTCCAGTGCATTAAAATGGAAACACCCAGATAAATCCAAGATGGCCGCTCCTGTAATGAGTTTGCTATGATAAATGTGTTCCTTCGTTTGGTTTATAGAATCGGGATGATCTTTATTTGGCTTTTAATCATTGAAATAAGCAACTAAAATACTGGACTCACAATCCAGTTTGTTTTTAACAGTAACAAAATAATACATTTATGAAATAAGTACAATCAAACGGACTAATAACATTTTCTCCCAAAGGCGGCCATCTTGGATATACCTAACTGAAAATGGCAATGGACATTCTCGCTAATTCATTATTATGGTGTAATCCCAATGCAATAATGGCTTGAGTACAATACCACTACTTATGTTGGAAGGGTAAACAATTATTAAATAGGGTATCTTGATCTCCCTGAAATGCAAGTTTGCATAATAATTTGTATATAAATAATTACATTTTGGTAAGTCATGTAATGCGCAGAACGTATGACACAAAGTAGATTTTGATATTTTGCACAAACAAACTACCATGTCTCACGACTCACAAACCCAATTAACCTGAAATTAAAAAACATCAGGAAGCCCGATTATCTTTATTTAATATGACACCAAATATGTATATTTTTCAAATTACCTTCATAACTTAAAGGAACTACAGTGTATAGATGGCCTAATTTTCACAACTAGGCTCTCTATATGTAATTTTTCCTCAAAAAGAATTGGCATTCATTTCCCATTAAATCAATACATTTTGGGGTAATTAGAAAATATCTAATTGTCCTGGGAACGCCCCTTTTAATTCGCCAAAATCGATAATGCTGCCCTCTATTGGTGTGACCGCATCTAAAGAACTTCCCCCCATAGTCTCTGTAGTCTGTACACGACGCCACTCTAAATTCTCTAGTTGACGTAAGCCGATGAAGTGTATCACGCTGCTGATTTTAGACCCTAAATGTAAACTGGCTGCTAAGTGAGATTTGGCATCAGAAAATTAGCCTAAAATCATTACTGTGTTTATTTTCATGGATTTTTTTTTTCTGCAGACCTAGTTTACAAGTCATCAACTATGGAATAAGTGCCAAAATATGTTGTTTTCGTTAGTTCCTTTATTTAAATATTTTCCTACTGTACACTTCTTTATGAGACACACTGTAGAACATGATTTCAAAAATACCCTGTACTTTTTGCTTATTAATTGCTTTAGCCACAAAAAAACAATATTCATAAATATGCCAATTTGGGGCAGCCATCTTGAATTTCAGGGTTTTGCCCATATGTCACATGGAAATGAGCGCCGCAAATTAATTCCGTACCCCTAAACACCTTTAGAAACTAATAGTTTTCATTATGTTTGCACAATTCTAGCAAATGATCTCTGATCTTATTACATAAATATGCAAAATAGCTAATTATCTTCATAATGCTCATTAAAAAATTGCTCTATTGCCGCCTTGGCAACAACACTGTTGTTTTTTTTAAGGAACCATTTAGTGATTTAGAACATATTTTGTATTCAATACCTATCATTTTAATGATTACAAGTTCACGCTAGCATTTAAGTGTTAACATTTGTTTCTCTCATTTATTTTTTATTTTTTCTCGATAGAATACGCTATGGGAAGATGGCCAGAAGCGAACTCAAACAGATATAAGAGAACGAAATAGGGGTCTAAAGAGTTGAGGTGTGCCTCGGCCGACTTCAAAACGGGGGTCTAAGGAGTGGGGGTGTGCCTCAACCAACTTCAAAATGGGGGTCTATGGAGCGATCGTGTCTGAGTCCGAGGGGTGTTTCCGTCGCCAACGTTATTCGAGGCAGAAGTCTTAAGAGCGGTTTCTTTTTTATCCTGACGGCTCATGCAGCCCAGTTTCTTCCTAAGAGACTAAAGCATGAAATGATACGGTATGAGATACACCGCCATTGTACCACTTACACCAGTGGTAATACCAGTTCGCCCGTTGATGGCTACAGATAATTCGCGTTCTCGGCTTGGGGAGCATGACAGCGACTTGCCCGGTGACCATGACCTTGATTCACGGCCTGATAATCAACAGAGCGATGATGTTAGACGATCATCTAGAGAAAGACGCAAGCCAGCGTAGCTAAGAGATTATTTATACAGAAATCGGTTGTTTAAAATATTTACAAGTGGGATTCACACACGCACACCCACAATGGTCATTGATTGTTTAACCTTGAACTTAAACATCTAATAACTCATTCATTGTGATCATTTGAATATAGATTAAGGTATATCGGAGGAGCTAGTTGATATGGACATTGATAGACAGATAAATAAATCAATGTGACTCATGAACACCCGGAAAGACACATTAAAACTTGGATGCCGAAGCAGACAGAATGACAATTCATTATATTCTGTGATATAAACTGTATAAACACAAAAATACACCCATTTGAATTTGGAATGCTGATGCAGACAAAATGTCAATTTAGTGTTTTTTCTCAAACCAAATAAATTTACTTTGGATACAGAAAACGTGATGAGTGAATGTTAAATAAACCCCATATTGGTTATATGGACAATTATAATATTAAACATACTCTTTATCATTCTTTTCCTGTTTTGTATTTTAAGTAGCGGATATAGGAGCTTTTTTATGTTTTGTATCGTTTTAAGTGTAAATATCTATTAAGGTTGAGTTTCACAAGCAGACAATGATTATAAACCTTTTCTCCTTCATATTATGTACTAAGATTTACCAGACTACACTTTCAACATTTAACAGATTTAAAATTGTAGAAGTAAACAAATAGTTTCATTTCCAAATCACACAGTATAATGTGTCACAATGATGTCCACATAGTAAACAGTTTCAATGTGGTGGGCATTTCACAGTGTGAGGTTTTCACAATGTTAAATTTTGGCATTTTCACAATGTGAATCTCGACAGTGTGAATCGTATTGTGCTCCACACTGTGTATTTCGGGCGTTTTCACAATGTGGTCACACCGTTCACACTGTGAACCACAGTGTGTTTCGGAGTGTGGTCACAATGTGAATCTCCAGTTATTCACAGTGTGAATCACACTGGTTCACATTGTGAATCACAGTGCGCTTCACACTGTGTATTTCGGGCGCTTTCACAGCGTGGATTCGTCGTTCCACAGTGTGTCCACACTGTGGTTCACAGTGTGAACCACACTGTGAACCACACTGTGAACCACACTGTGATTCACACTGTGAACCACACTGTGATTCACACTGTGAACCACACTGTGAGTCACACTGAACCACACTGTGATTTACACTGTGAACCACACTGTGAACCACACTGTGATTCACACTGTGAACCACATTGTGATTCACACTGTGATTCACACTGTGAACCACTGTGAACCACACTGTGATTCACACTGTGAACCACACTGTGGAATGACGCGGCCACACTGTGAAAGCGCTTCACACTGTGTATTTTGGGCGTTTTCCCAGCGTGGACTCGTCGTTCCACAGTGTGTCCACACTGTGGTTCACAGTGTGATTCACACTGTGAATCACATTGTGATTCACACTGTGAACCACATTGTGATTCACACTGTGAACCACAGTGTGATTCACACTGTGATTCACACTGTGAATGAGTGTGAACTTTCCAGCAGGGAACTCATATTCTTATGTATTTTATTGTTTTTAATTTGTTTATGTGTTTTATTATTCTATTGTTTTCACTAAAATCATTTCAAAAACTTTCAAAAATTTAATTGAATGCCATTTGAAGAACTTCAAATACAAAATGTGTAACGTTTTAAATATCTTGAACATTTCAATGCGTTTTTGTATATAACTTAACGTGCAATTTCAAGTCCTTTGTATAACACGTGACTTAAAATGACATATGACACATTAACCGAAAATATTATGCAGTCAAATTTGGTATCAAAAGATGCACACGACTCTAAAGAATACAAATCTGAAGCGATGTGATGATATCATAAAGCTTTTTAGTGTAATTGTGTAAATATCAGAGACAACCCTTCATGAACCCTAAGGATTTAAGGCACTATTAACGTACATTATGGGTTAAATCGTTTGTACGCGTTTTGTGAACTTCCAGTAGCTAGATCGCGAGGTTGTCCACCTAGGTTGTGATTCTAGAAAGTCCTAGAAGACATTTCTGGTGAACAACCTTTTATAACATTCCATGTATGATATCCTAAAAAAGGGATGTTTGCTCCATGGGTAGTTAGGCCTATTTTGGTTTGTAGATTGAGAAGAAGAACAACGAGCGCTATTGACTTCTTCACTCCTTAAAAAGTCCCGTGACTGTGTGCCATAGTTTGTCTGTGGTCGGTAGTATTGTTGTTGTTGTTGTCTGTAATTGTTGTATTGCTGTTGGTGGTAAGTATTGTGTCGTTGTTGCTGTTGGCGTTCAGCGTCCCAAAGTCGTTGTCGACATACCCACCAAACGTGTCCGGGAGTGTGACAATAGTCACACACTATCGGTTGTCGTGGTCGTCGGCCCAGGAAGTTGTTATCACGGCGGTATGGGCTCCTACCGCGTCGGTCTGAACTGAAGTCACGACGTCGATCATGACTTTGGTCCGGTCGGTGGGGCTGGTAATGGTCACGTTGGTCGTAGTTGTGGTCAGAATGTCGGCCTGCACTACTGCACTACGGCTTGTGCTTCGTGGTGTTGACGGTCGTCGATGTGGACTTCGTCCACGGTCAGTTACGGGTGGGTTGGTTACCTTCAGGGAATTGATCTGTTCCCTCAGGTTGTCGATTTCTGCTTGGGCAGAAAAGGACAGTTCTTTTGTCGGTCGAGTAGAGTCATGGCGTAAGTCAAGAAATAGCTGGGCTTTGGCAGCTATTTCTTCCGAGGAGAGCATTGCGATGTCCGCAACCGGGGCATTGACGCAATGTGATTTCTGCCCAGTGCTCTGAATGTCAAAGTGAAGAAATTCAACGAAGCGCGGGTAAACGACGGGATTAACTATGACTCTCTTTATCTTGTGTTTTACAAGTGGAAGCTCTATACAATGTGACGGATTTGTACTCCATAGTTTGGAGTTAATAAATACATATTCTAGTCCGGAATTATTAGTCTCCCCTTGCTACTTTTACTTACCTCTCCTTACGCCTATCATACATTATCCGATCCCAACATAACATTACATAGTCGGTATCAGACTGGGCACTGGAACTCTGTTGTTCTAGCAGGAGACGCATCGGCTCTGTGACGCCTTTCTCTTGGAGCAAGTGCCTGACTGCGTCGACTTTCTTCGAAGGCAGCCACGGCTTCTCTGTATACAGTTTTCTACGCTGTCTGTTTGATGCGGTGATGGAGAGTTCATATTAGGCTTCTATCATTTGCATGCACTGCGCATGCGTCAATATCGGCCACCCGCTCACCGTCCGATCTGAGCACGCGTTCACCCCTGCTTTCACAGGCGACCCAAAAGACAGTCACCGTGTCTTGTTTATGACGTCATACTCTTCTCGAGATGCATGATATCGCGGAAATATCATACTAAAACAGTCTCGTGCTATTTTATCAATTTTGGTACTTATAATTCAAACATGTTACTGCTTGAATTTGCATTTCGATTGCGTACGATGCCAAGCCAATAGCACAACAAAGTATTTGGCCCGTTTGTATGCTATGTAATGAATGAAATGAATGCAAACATCTACATTTATTGTACGGTATCGCCTATCAATACGGATGCCGTGGCGATGCCCATGGGACAGGACCGGGCACAAAATGGGTAGGCTTAGCCGGCTGTGCTTCGTATGGCACTGTTTATGCGTGTCTGTGTTCGCACGACTGAACGAGCGTCAACGTTCGTGTGAAATCGAAAAGGAAACGAATGACAGTCAACATGCCTAGTCAACCAAGTACACTCTCGACGCGTTCACTGGTGAACGAGACAAAAACGAAAGCACTCTATTGTCTGTTAAGTTGTCTTCGTACCTTTTCCGAGGAAGACCTCTCTTTCTCTTTTCTTCTTCCAATTCTCCAGGAAAGGTTGCTTTGGGATGCGTGAATCGTTTATTCTCACATGTCAAGACCAGCGGAGTTGTGACTTGAGTATCAGTACATCGATGGTGGATGAGCGAGCCGTATCAAGCACAACCGTGTTCGGGATTTTGTCTTGCCACTTGATACCTATAATAAAAAGAAGAGCGCGCATGTGGAACTTCTCCAGTTGCTTTATGTGCCTCATGTATTGGAGTCCAGGTGTCGCATCCATACAGTAGTGCCGTCAGTACTACACTAAGGTACACTTTAAGCTTGGTTGTACTGGTGATATTGTGGTGATTAAAGGCTCTGGCGGGAAGTCGTCCCAGCCCCTGGTTTGCATTAGATATGCCTGCTAGGATCTCCTTGTCGAGGGAGCCATCAGTTGAGGTCACGCTTCCGAGATACTTGAAGCTGCCGACTGTCTTCAATACTGACGTAGCGTCTGATACTCTCACACTTTCATTGTATAATATGTACCATGTTATCTTGATCCCGACCCTCATTTAACGAACCAGTTATTACCAGTTGTATTACCCTGTACATTTCCAGTAGTTTTCTATCACGAGCCTCATTTATTTTCATTTATTCGGACCTCTTGTGTTCATCCATACAATCGCGCATCGTGATTCTGCCTCGTCTGATTCAACACCACGCGCTCTTTCCCGGCCTTTCACCACTCCGGCTTACATCACCCGTCGAGATGCATCACTCGCTGGTGGACTTCAACACAAATCAGTGCATAGAGACAGCAGACATCAACCAGACGACATTAGTCACACGACTGTTCTGCTACATGATCCCACATTCCAGAACTGATCAACATCAGCAGTCGTACTTCCCTCGAACAGCTCGTCAATGGAATGCCCTTCCCTCAGAGGTTATCCTGGCACCATCTGTAGAGGACTTCCGTCACGGAAGGAACGAAGTAAACACCGAAAGTGCTTCTATGGAAAAGAGCGGACCGAAAGTGCTTCTATGGAAAAGAGCGGACCTCGAGGAAATGAGACAGGAATGCCTAATATTTCAAAACCACTTCCTTGACACGTTCAACGAGGGAAGTTCCGTCATTGAAATGTGGGAGGAGATTAAATTTAATCTGCACAAGTTAGTCGAAATACATGTTCCGTCTAAAATGACAACAAGGCGTTTCAATCAGCCATGGATTACCACTGCAGCAAAGAGGCTGGCTAAGAAAAAGAAACGTGCCTTCAAACGCGCCCGATCTACAACAAATGCACAGGATTTCTAGCGGTACAAGGATCTAAATAAGGCTACAAGTACAGCATGCAAGGAAGCCTACAACAACTACGTCAGTAATCTCATAAACCCTGATTCAACTTATAGTCCTAAACGTGTTTGGAGTTTCATTAACAGCAAGAGAAATGATAACACAGGAGTAGCTCCACTCAAAGATCGAAACGGAAGGACAATCACAGATAGCAGACAGAAGGCAGACTTGCTGAATGATCAGTTTACATCCGTGTTTAATAAAGACGAAGACATGACGACTCTTAAAGATAAAGGTCAAAGCCCTTTCCCAGACATGGAATACATGAACGTCACTCGCCCCGGGAGTTTAAGCTGCTTTTTACACTGAATATTCATAAAGCGACTACAGGCGAGATTACTCAAGGAATTTGCACTTGAACTCACACCAATATTCACTGTGCTGTTCCAGGCATCATTGGACCAAGGCATCATTCCCGATTGGAAATCTGCCAATGTTGTTCGAGTATTCAAATACATATTGTGTGCAGCAGCATTCATCGTTACCTTGACCAGCACAATATCCTATGTGACGCTCAACATGGTTTCCGGAAGAAGCGATCTTGCACATCACAACTTCTACTTACTATACAGGACCTGGACAAATGAATGGATATGGGAGATTAGACTGATGTCATCCTTCTGGATCTGTCCAAGGCTTTTGACAAAGTTCCACACGGCAGGTTAATGTACAAAGTCAACTACTATGGAATTCGAGGAAACACTCATACATGGATCCAAAGTCTACTTTCAAATCGTGCGCAGAAGGTCCAGTTGGAAGGGTCATCGTCGCACACATCTCCGGTTCTCTCTCGCGTTCCCCAAGGCAGTGTTGTTGGACCTCTCTTTTTCCTCCTTCTCATCAATGACCTCCCTGAATATGTTGCCAGCCAGACCTCTGTCCGGCTCTTTGCTGACGATTGTGTCATGTACATGAAAGTGGCAACGGAAGAAGATGCAAAAGCCTTGCAGAAATATCTGGATGCCCTACACAACTGGGAGTCTGACTGGCTGATGCAATTTCATCCGCAGAATTGCCAAGTCATGCACATATCTACTATTAGCAGAAAGAAGGAAGCCAAACACAATTCAATATACCACATTCATGGTATTCCCTTGGTAGAAGTTGAGAAGGCGAAATATCTAGGCCTTAACCTTCACAAGAACCTGAAGTGGAATCACCATCTAGATGCCATAACTAAGAAAGCCAACTCCACGAGCAGCTTCCTGCAGAGAAATATTAGAAGTTGTCCTCTGAGCACAAGAGTATTGTGTTACAAGGCATTCGTCCTTCCGGTACTGGAATACGCCGCTGTGATTTGGGATCCATACACCCAGTATAACATCCGGAAAGTTGAGATGGTTCAACGTTGCTTTGCACGATTTGCCATGAAGGATTTCAGACGAACTAGTAGTGTTACTGATATGCTGAGACAACTCCAGTGGACCTGAGTCACTAGAGGAGAGAAGGGCTCAACAAAAAGTCTGTTTGGTCTAAAGCATATTCCACAACATGATAGACATCCCACCAAGCACCTACTTTATACCAACCACTGGTCCTTCAACCCGTGGGAATCCGGACAAGTTTCAAATACCCTACGCAAGAAACCAAGTCTACCATAAGTCATTTTTTCCTGATGCAACTTGGCTGTGGAATGCCCTGCCATTAGAGATAGTTAGAAGCACCTCCTTGGATATATTCAAGAAGGAGGTGGCGCGGGTTAGGCTCCACTGAGCCTACCGCGCGATAGTACGATAATACACCAACGGCGGTCTGTACTTACATTGAAAGAAGAAGCAGAAGAAGAACTATAATTTTACTTGCACTGTGTAAATAAGCACTTGTGCACCCTGCGTATGCACATAAACACACAGCATCTGCAATAATCTTCAGGATTGAAGAAGGCAGATTAACCCGAAGAAGAAGAGTCTTCACGGTCATATATCATATTTCCGTGGTCTCCAGAGTCTTTCCTGTGCCGTGCACCTCTTGCATCAGTGGCGTAGCGAGGGTCAACGGATTGGGGGGCACAACTGCGAGGGAGCGAAGCGCCCGAGGGGGGGGGGGGGGGAGGTTGTGGGAGGGCCGGGGGTGACCCCCCTCCCACGGTCTCACCCCCCTCCCACGGTAGGGAGCTTTTGCAAATTTACACTCGAAATAATGTAATCTGGTGCATACCTAGGAAGTAAATTTGATAATACTAAATTAAAGAAAACATGACTTAAATCATCTCCCTCATGTTTAGACCGCTATACAGGGTGGCCCAAAAAAAACGGAACGGGGCACTTCCCAAAATATAATACCACAATGTTTATGTTCATCGGATAGGGTGTCCTTTCCAATGAAAAACGATACCAAGAACAGTAATTTTGGTCAGGTCGTTTTTGTTTAAGGACGCAGTGAGTGAGACCATGTCAGGTGCCGATTTATGTCGATTTCGACCTAGTCAATGCCAGTTTAACCGCACTCCTTGCCCGTAATACCATTCAGCGACCAGGCCCATTCTCTCGGCACACGACTGAGTGCACACTAACAATAGTGCGCGATGCTCAACGATATGAACGGCGGTTCGTGCAATTCATCAAGCGCTGGCTCAATACAAATGTGTGACGAAAGTGGGGATTGTTTGTACTAGTACAGGCCACCCCCCCCCCCCCCCCCATCCCCCGGGATCAAACGCCCGTGGACACACTAAAACTCACGATGTTGATCCCATGTGTATCTCCTGGTGGAACTGTTGCCTGAGGGGGGAGGGGGGTGTCCCCCTCCCAATGTAGGGAGCTTTTGCAAATTTGTGGCTTTAAATTGTGCGATTTGGTGCATACCCGAGACAGACTTTCAAATGTATGGGGGGGGGGGGCATGTCCCCCCTCCCCCGTCCACCGCCTGTTCTTCAAACTGATAAGTGCGCTATTGCTACTAGGGAACGACTGTTATGTTGTTCTTTATTATCATTGATAACATCATTATCATCACACATTTAATAAAATATGATAATAATGAATGATAACGACACATTTGGCTTAATTTCGGGTAGTTCGACATTTGTTGTGTTTTTTTTTGCCAAACGATTGGGGGGCACGTGCCCCCACCCCCCCCCCTTCCCCCCCCCCCCCCCCCCCCCGCCGTCCCCCCTAGCTACGCCACTGTTTTGCATGGCACGTCCTGCCGTCTCCAGCGGGCTGGTAGTCTTCCAGTGGAACGTTACAATCATCACCGACATGGCTTGATTTACCACTAGGAGCTGCCAGCCACATCGCCGCGGTAAATCTGGCACACCTCCCCCACACGAGCTCGACTCACCATAGTTCGTCTGAACTTTCATCCCAAGCACGGCTCATGCGAAATCAAGCGAACCACTGTCTTGTTTCGTCTCCGTCTTAGACTTCGTCATCATCTTTTCTCCACACTCTCCCTGTCGAGCACCGCTCGTTTCGAAAGGCAGAAATTATTGTATTTGGTGGGTAAAACATAACACTCTGTTAACTTTATATAAAAACATCATGCTTGTGATTAAGAAACGTGAGAGAAATACAGTTTAAGTCCCTAAAATTCAATCGGGTGTTTTTTTCTGCAAATTCATGATGCATTTTGTTTAATGTGTAGACTTGTACAAATATAGTTTGTATTCTTTACTTAAGAAGGTATATATGCTCAAAGATAACTTGACTGTTCAAGTTCTGGATATGGGGATGTCGTTTGAAATGTACACAGTTTTGGCCCTTAGGGGCCCTCCCCCTTAGCTCCATGGGGGCCACGTTTACCATTTGAAAAAAAAACTTTGGATGCCCTACCCCTAAGGACGAATTCTGCCAAGTTTTATTAAAATCCAAACATGCATTTTGAAGCAGATAAAACAGTAACTTTAACATTAAGCCCCTCTCCCCAACCGGTCCCCCCACCCCCACTCAGGGGCCCAATTGAACCATTTGAACACCTTTGGATCCCCTACCCCTAAGGATGGTTCCTGCCAAATTTAGATACAATCTAACCATGCGCTTTTAAGAAGAAGATACAAATGTAAAAGGTTTACGGACGACAGACGGGGATGGACTGCAATAGCTCAGCTTGAACATCCGGCTCAGGTGAGGTAAACAAATAATGATTATGGTAGTATTTGGGTCACAAATTGGGCTAGAAGGAGCAACAGAAGTAAAGTTTTTTGTTTATTTTAGGCTTCAAAGATAAACTCTGTGAATCATGGCCTAATTGTCCCACCTCCTCTGGGCCGGATGATAAATAACAGAAGAAAATAAAGCAGCGCTGAAATAATGACTGCAGAGAGTCCTTCGTTATTCTTTTTCTATAAGCCGAATAAACAACCATTACCAATTATTCAACCTGTAACATGCTTTCTTTTTTTAAATGTTTACCTCTGACAATTTTCCTCTAACATTTTTACCTCTAACATTATTTTTCCTCAGACGTATTTACCTCTGACATTTTTATACCGAGCCATATACCCGTGTATACATCAGTGAGCTTGGCTAATTATAATCATTTGTTATGAGTTTGTATGTTATAAACATGTTAACGTTGAGCGATCGTTGGCTAAATGTCATTAAGCCAACCAATATCTAACGGCACTCATTAACAACATGTGGTAGTTGGCTCAACGTTGGTTTGTCGACCGCTTGATACTTGATACTTGATGCGATAATCCCTTTGGCAGCTCACACAGGAAGTGTTGTGTGTCATACGGAGATGCCATGGTGTATGAATATAATTTCCCTCGTATTTACAATAATAATAGGGAGTGAATGGTGCAAGTAAAAACATGGGTCCATTTTAAAGTAGATGTGACCCAGGAGGAGGCTGCATTGTTCTGATGACTGGTAAGGCAGCCTCTCTAAATCCAGCCAGGCTGTTGATGTGGACCACTGGTTGTGGCAGTTGGTTCCATATACAGTACGTGTGGTTCTTGGAAAGATGGAGTATTTTTAGGAATCTATTGTAGCTGGCCCATTGTTGGCTTGCCAACCAATACCCAACGGTACTCATGGACAAAATGTTGTAGTTGGCCCATTGTTGGCTTGCCGACTGCCGAAAAGTGGTTGTTGGTTCAACGTTGGCCCAACATTGGCCCACGCCATTTAGCAACCCATATCCGACGGCACTCATTGAAAAACTGTGCTAGTGGCCCAGCGTTGTCCTATTGTTTGCTTGCCGAACAATAATCAACGTCACTCATTGACAAAATGTTGCAGTTGGCGAAACGTTGGCTTGCCGTCTGCCGAAGTGTGTTTGTTGGTCTAACGTTGACCCAACGTTAGCCTAACGTCATTAAGCCAACCAATATACAACTGCACTAATAGAAGAAAAAAATATGTCAGTTGGCCAACGTTAGCCTGTCGACAGCCAAAATATGGGTGTTGGTCCAACGTTGACCCAACGTTGGCTCAACGCCATTTAGTCAACCAATATTCAGTGGTACTCATTTACAAAATGTGGTAGTTTGCCACAACATTGGGTCAACGTTGGCTTGCTATCTGGCTTGTACACAAAATGTTATTATGAATCAACTAACATTACTGTATTAACTTGTAATAAAATGTAAATTGGAACATTTAATATGAACAAATCATAGACGAAGGCAGATCAGACCTGATTCCACTTGGCCTTGTGGAGGTTCTACCTTTTTAGATTGTTTTGTTTTGATTGGCTCTATCATATTGAGCTGTCTAGGGTAATCATCGACGGACCGTGTGGCAATTTCCTTTAGTCAGTAGACCGCCGTTAAAGTTTGCAAAGGCTGTATAGATCCGGGTGAAGAAGTAGTTCATATCCTGGAGTGGAAGCTATCTGGTTGTGTTGGATTGAACATGAGCTGTACACTAGATGCATAGCCCCAGTCATCACAGGAAGCAGTACAGAAATATTCCAAATGTATCAGTTTGGTGGTCAATTGTTTGATGTAGATAATAATATTCAGATACTGTGTATGCATCTGAGATACTCATGATAATTATGAAACACCCTTATTCCATTAGTTTACTCTTAAACATAGTAAAGACATTGCTGCAGTGTTTATTACTCATAGTAAGCTACATACAAACAAATGTGTACGTCTTTTCTGCAATGGCTGCCACTAACTTGCATAATTGTGAGTCTTGCGTGCCAATACATATCTCATCTCGAATAAAATGTAATGAAAATATTCCTTGACATACAAACATAGGCATGAATTAATTTGTATTTTTCTCCCTCTCGGTTGCAGAATAATTAAAGAAACATCTTTATGTAAGGTCTTGTTTATTGAAATCGGATTATTAAAATGTTTTTACATATATATACAATTCTACAGATAATTGAATAAGTGTCCTGATTTGATTGTTTTACTTTCAAAATTGGGTTGTAAGTTTGTATATTTAGCAGGCCGGCTTAGTAATCAGGTTATAGTCAAGTTCAGTATGTCTAAATTAATAGTTTCGTTTTGGGTGATTTGGAGATCTTTACATTTTTGGAAACGTTAATGTATACTAAATCTGAAAACCAATGTTGCCATTTTTTTGAAAGCCGGCATGAGGGCCATATTAGCTTTTCAAATGGCTGCCATAATCAACCATTTTTGGCCTATATCTCCCAATCTAAGCCACCTAGTGAATACATTTTGGTGTCTAAACCCACATTTTACTGACCAAAGAATTGAATGGCAATATTGAAAATAGTTTAATATGACGGCAATATTGGATTTCCGAAATGGCCGCCATAATCAACCGTTTTGGGACTTTTTGTCCCAATCTAAGCCACCTAGTGTATACATTTTGGCGTCTATCCTAAATTGTCCAGACCAAGGAATCAAATGGCAATAATGAGAATAGTTTTATATGATGGAAATATTGTCTTTTCAAAATGGCCGCCATAATCGATCGTTTTGGGCCTATATATCCCAATGTATGCCACCTACTGTATCATTTTAAGTGTCTAAACCCACATTTTCAGTTCCAAGGAATTGAATAACGTCAATATTTGATTTTTAAAATGGCCGCCATGAATATCAAGGCTTGCCAATAATTATGAGTTTAAAATTTGTTAAATACTAAATACATATTTCAAGGGCCCCGAAATTGCACGACAATCAAGAGACGTAATTGTATGGCAGCAAAATGGTTTCAAAATGACTGCCAAGAATGACCCCTCCCCAATGGCTCCACATCTGAGCCATTTTGGCACATCAAAAAATGACTATCCCTAAACATTGTATGAACCATGCACTAATCCACATCAAACATTGTCCTGATATTTATATACCATCTATAGAATGTAATTTCTTTGTATGATGAAAAGTGGAATATCAGTACTGGAGAACCTGACTTCATTTAAAACCATGTTCTATTTAACATGTATCATAATATCCCATCACCTACGGGAACCTGGTGGGGGCCTGTATTAATTTCCTGGGGATTTCAAAATCTGGTTGGGAACAGGTTAATAACTATTTTCACAAAATAAGTAAATTTTAGTTTCAAACTATATAAGTGTGTTTTCTTTGCTGCGGACAACACTGACTTTGCTGAAGACACCCTGTTTGAAAAGGAACCACACACAAATTATGCACTCACAAACCATTGCATATTCTAATAAAGCCTGGAGGGAGTCGAAATTTCAAGATCAACGAGCAGGTTGCAAGCTCTTGGCCTACACATCTTGGATGTATTCTCAGAACAACTCTGCCAAGGTGAGACCAGGCAGGAAAGAGCTGTAAACCAAGCTGGGCAAGCTATACAACTCATGGCATCCAGCATGAAATTGACTGAAGTTGATGACTAACCTCTACTGCCAGAAGTAGCACACAAATAGTCAACTCTTCTCACAATCATGATGCAAGCATAAATGCCAGGCCTACATGGGAGACCAGGCAAGTGAGAATGATCACCTCATGCAGTCATTTCACTTGACATGGCCTTGTATGGGTATGTGAAAGTGCTTTGCTTGTGGATGCAAGACCAGAATAAGGACATCGCATGTACTAGATCGTCATGGCTTCATGAGAGCCCTTGATGCCTCGCTCGAAACTCTGGTATAGATGATGCTTGGAAGGAGGCACATGTCTATAGTCTATAGGCCAGCTACACTAAGACATATTCTGAAGTGCACCCACTACAGTGTTCCTTGCATGCCCACATATATTTGTACATGGCGCTGTATATGATATATTTCCTTCAAGGCTTGGTAGCAGCAACTAATGTAGAAAACACATGTGTTGACCTAGGGCCTAGGGCTGACTCTTTCAAACTTGCGAACCCCCACCAGATGCACCTGTCCATTCACTTTGAAGTTGGGGGAGGTTCTCAGTAAGCTGTTCTTTGCAATGGATCGTACCAAGTACAAGCGACTACGGCAAAGTTACTTTACAGCATACATGCATGACTGAAGAATGACGATCCTCAGACATGGGGGAACTTGAAGATGGCAATATTTCAGTGTCAAAGAATGCCACCCCGTTCACATCCGTCGTCGGTGCAGATCATGCTTGCAAGCATTTGAACACTGAGCTTATGCATGTCCATGATGGTCTCACTGGTATGTTCAACAATGCAAATGCCAGACAACGCTCCTTCTTAGCGGTTCCTGAACTGTCAAGCTTGGAAAAAGAGTTGAAGGGTCAGTTTCGCAAAGAAGAAAATAAGCCTACAGAGCATTACCATCTCTCTCCCAGCGTGGCTAGGAGGGAACTTAATAATGTCTGCAAGATCAAGGCCATTGTGCCACACCTTGTCGAATGCTCCCTTGATGTCTAAGCTATGAAACACACCTCACCTCTATGAAATATGTTGTTCCAGCTTTGTGACAGCATGGGGAGAAGGTCCACTGTGCTGTGGCCTGGTCTGAATACAACCTGCCTGCTTGGAATCAGGTTGTTCTGGAGCATGCAACTTTGTATCTGAATGTTGACCACTGCTTCCATGGTTTTGTTCATGGTGCTCAGTAGCGGAATGGGTTGGTACTTTGATGAATCTGCTTTTGAGATCTTTTCTTTCATAAAGGTGCCTATCAATGAACTAGATTATTATTTAATACTCTAGTAAACCTACATGTATAGAAATGTCATAGTGATGTCATACACGTGCATATCGATTGGGTACAGGTGATCAGCTTTGCAATTGCCCTAGCTAAGCGATACTAAAGACTTTTAAGGAATCAGCTGATTTGCCCTGGTCACCAACAGATTTGGGTTGGACAAAAGAGCCAGCGAGGAGTTTCCTATTATAATGACAAACTCAAGGGGTTCTCGATTTTGTATTGTCTGGATGAGGCCTAAATGTGGAGAGGATGCGTCAACTTGCCTACTCTATTACGCAGGATCTTTGTCGGGGATGAGAGAACCAGGAAAGCTGACAAAACATTTGATCCTGTACACAACTGTCCGTCGTCTATACTGAAGTAGGCAGTTATGGACCATTTTAAACCGTCTAAGTCACTGCGAGACCTACAACTTAGGGGTAAGAGCTCCGTTAGAGCTAGAGGCAGTCATAGTGAAGGCACTAGATAAGAATCAACTTTCCTTACCCCTTGCATGCTACGCGGTGTGGTATGGAAGCACTATATTCCCCAGTAAATGGAAGCATCTACACAAGATTAGAGGCTCCATTTTCCATTTGACTATGCCGACATAGATCACCACCAATAGAATAGACATGTCGACGCGTCCTCTCACATGTTTCCACCTTGGGGCCACATCCAGAAAACAGCAAATAGAAACCCTTGACTTCATGAGGCAATTCCTTGCTGTCTCTCTTGTCCGACTCGTAAGCTGTGGCTGAACAGGGTAAGTATTAAAGCTGATTCCTTTAAAGTCTTTAGTATCACCAGGCACAATTACTAAGCTGTGTTTCTCGACTGGTCACCTGTACCCAATCAATCTACCCAATTCTCATAGTTCTATATACCGTAGGTCCCAAAATGAATTACAATGGGACTTTCTGCAACGATAACTTTAAAGATAGGAGATTTCTTAAGAGGGAAGATGGGATTCGTAAGAAAGGCCTCGGCTTTGCCGTCTCCTCTAGACGGATTCCAGCTACCGAAATAATTGCGAAAGTTGAGACTGCGGTCAAGAGTCTTGATGCGGAGTCGGCCGACACCGCCCGCAGAGATGTAGACAACATCCTACAAAAAGCACGCCCCCAAAAACACAACATTTCGAAAGAGACGCACACCGCTCTCAGAACTTTTAAGGCTGATGATAGTATAACTATTCTTCCAGCCGACAAAGGTTGTGCCACAGTCATTCTAGACACCACAGTGTACCATAAGAAATTGACCGACTTGTTGGCTCGTAAGCTTTCCAGCACCCTGCTGAACCTAAAGAAAGACAATTTGATGGATGAACCGACCTATCGTAGGGTGAAACCCACACAGAAGCAACCTCCTAGAATATACGGGTTACCCAAGATACACAAACCCACAGTACCACTGCGACCTATAGTGTCATGCATAGGCTCCTTTGCCTACAACCTCTCAAAGTACCTAGCAGAGATTCTTTCTCCGCTCACCGGTTCTACTGAATATACGATTCCCAATTGGTTGTGCAAGTTCATAGCAGAGCAAACCATTGGTGCACAAGAACGCATGGTCTCGTTTGACGTAGTTTCCCTCTTCACCAATGTACCGATTGAGGGCGCATGCAATGCTGCCTTGCAACGCTTGCAATCAGACAGCAGTTTGCCTACCCGTACCGTACTCTCACCGGAACAACTCATCCAACTTCTCGAGTTTGTCCTTCGATCCACATACTTTCTGTATAAAGGTTCATACTATGAACAGACGGAAGGGGCAGCCATGGGCAGTCCGGTCTCGGCTGTCGTGGCCAACCTATACATGGAGAGTTTCGAAGAAGAAGCGTTAGACACATTGTCCCCTCTCTTGCATTCCTTGTGGTTGGAAGAGATACGTAGATGATACCTTCATCATAGTCTCCAGCTCTGAAACAGACAATCTGCTCAAACACATGAACAGCCACCAACCATCCATCCAGTTCACATCGGAGATGGAGTGCGAAGGGAAGGTAGCATTCTTAGACACTTTAGTTCACAGACACGACAACCATAGGCTCTCCAACTCAGTCTACAGGAAGCCTACTCACACAGAACAGTACATAGCGTTTGACTCTCACCATCCCATATCGGTGAAGAGAGGTCTAGTGAAATGTATATTTGCCAGAGCATCACGCATTGTGACAAGTCCACAACAGCCATGCAAAGAGCGGACCCGTGTCCACAGTGCCCTGAGTCTTAACGGTTACCCACGCCGTTTTGTACACAACACCAAGAAGAGAACGTCAGAACCCAAGGATCAGAAGGAATACAAGACTTTCACAGTCTTACCGTACATTGATGGTGTCTCCCAACAACTCAGGCGCCGCCTAGAGAGCCATGGCATCCGAACGGTTTTCAGATCAGATACCACCCTACGTCAGCAACTAACACGCCCCAAGGATCCAATTCCTCAACACAGATGGGACGGCATTGTGTACAACATCCCTTGCAAAGGATGTGATAGATCAAAAATCGGTGAAACTGCCCGACCGATATCAGAAAGAATCACTGAGCATAAGAGGGACGGCAGGCTCCGCCGAACTGACAACTCAGCCGTAGCCGAACATGCTTAGGATAACCAGCTTCAGCCAGACTGGGACGGGGTTCAGTGCCTTTCCCAAGAACGGCATTGGTACACACGGAGGGTAAAATAAGCTATCAATATTCGTCTCAATCCCAATAATTTCAACAGAGACAACGGGATCGATATCCCCGAATTTTGCAGGCGAGCCGAGCCAGCGGCCCGTTGATAGGTTGAGCACCCGTGTGCGTCGGCCAATAGGCCTTGTCCGTTATTGACCAATTAGGAACATACTCGCTCATGCGAGATAAAACACGTTTGCTTACATTAGATTCTATTCTGAGACATGTAGTCCAGTCAATCTAGCAAATATTAGGGGGTAACCTCGGCAAAATTGCAACATGGGATTTTTCTTTGAAATTTCGTTCAGGAAACTCCCCTGAACAACATACAAAAAGTCCTAAGAAATCGAAGCTGCGGAAAGTGGTTTAATTTGCATTATAAAGATAATTAGCAAATTTGCATGATTGTGAAATAAGGTCAGGGGTCATTTTCTATCTAGGAATAGTACACTAGTAATTAAAGCAAATATGTTAAGGTATTTTGGGGCAAGGAATCCATTTCCGGTGCTCGTTTGCGAGTGCCATATGGGCAAAACCCCGAAATCCAAGATGGCTGCTTCCTAATTTGCATATTTTTTTTAATATGATTGGTTTTCAGTGGTTATAGCCTCTAATAGTAATAAGCAATAATTATACGTTTGTTTTTAATCATGTCCTAAATGTGTATCAAAGATACTTCAGCTCGGTTGCCGCCTTGGCAACCGCAAGCAATAAATATAATTCGCATAATTGTATTATTTACCTAATTTGCATATTCCCCAAAATTGAGTATATTGGGAACCCGGAAAGTAAAAATGTCGAGAAATACCACTTTTCCAAGGTTTTTTGGGGCACGAAATCCATTTGTGATACCTAATTCGACGTATCACCTTGGCAACCCACATAAATCCAAGATGGCCGTCTTTGGCATTTTAAAGGAGATAATGCTATTTGCCACTTCGAGGGCATTTTTTTTTAGAGCATAATTTGTTCACTGTTAGCAACCAGCTACATTGAAAATTAAGTATTCCAATTGCTAATTCCAATAATTGAGAGTCCAAAAATTATAATATTGTTCTTATATAACCAAAACCATAAAGTTGTGTATCATTACATGTGAAATTTGGGGAGCAGCCATCTTGGATTTAAGAAGGTTGCCATGGTGCTATATGGAAATAAGTATAAAAAATGGAATTGTTTCCCCCAAAAACCTTGGAAAAGTGTTATAACTTGTCATTTTTACTTTCTGGGTTCCTAATATACTCAATTTGGGGGAATATGAAAATTAGGTAAATAACCCAAATATGCAAATTATATGCATTGATAGGTGGCAACTAATCTGAAATAGCTTCACTACATATTTAGAACATGAATGAAAAATAATAATCTGGAATTATTGCTTATTAGAGGCTGTAACCACTGAAAACCAATAATATTCATAAATATTCAAATTAGGGGCAGCCATCTTGGTTTTTATAGGGCGTTGCCTATACGACACATGCAAATGAGCACCGTTAATGGATTCCTAGCCCTAAATTACCCTAGTATAATCGTGTTGATCAATATTTTACTAGTACTAGATAGAAAATGACCCCTGACCACATTTCAGAAATATGCAAATTAGCTAATTATCTTAATAATGCAAATTAAACCACTTTCCCTAGCTTCGATTTCTTAGGACTTTTTTGACATGACTAAGTATTGTACCAATTTTTATTAATTTTGTGCCTATTTTGATCAAAAATCGTCTGACCTTTGACCTTTAAACATGACCTTGACCTTTTATATCTCCAGGGATGGTGCTAACAGTTCAACCTAATACATGTATCAGCTTACATACGCAAGAATCATTGAAAATGGTCCAGAATCCATGGATATTTGGCGGCATTTTGGAAATAAGCCCATATGACCCAAAGTGACATTTTTTTCGCTGGCAACATCTAAATTATTGAAGAGGATATACTAGGGGTTCTAGAAATCATAATCAAAAAATGTTTTAGGGGGTGCATGTTTACATCCCTCTGCATCAAATGCACGGTTATGCACATTGCAGGTGTATGTTTTGTTCGCCTAGTTGCAGAGTTATAATTAACAAATTTCAGTTCAAAATGGTCAAAACAGTGTAATTTTGCGGCCATGTTGATTATGCTTCCGTGTTCGGGATTATTTCTTGCCACTTGATACCTAGAAGAGCGCGCATGTGGAACTTCTCCAGTTGCTTGATGTGCCTCATGTAAGAAGTCCAGGTTTCGCATCCATACAGTAGTGTCGTCAGTACTACAGCGGAGTAAACTTTAAGTTTGGTTGTACTGGTGATATGTTCCATAATTTTTTATGAGTAAATTATACTACTTATGATGCAATAAATGTCCTCATTTTGTTATTATGCCCACACAAATTGTTTTAGACATTAATTATAAGTTTTATTATATTCAGGAGGCCTAATTAATTCCCCCCCCCCCCCCCAAATAGCCGATGTTGTGCGACTTCTCTGCAATGGCGGCCACTAATTCGCATATTTATCCGTTTTCTCTTGCACTGAAAAATGTACACAACATAATGATTATCTGAACTTATGTTCCTTTTTATAGACATCATTCTACACATATAATTTGCAGGTAGTACTCACCTGGTTGAAAAGTAGTTTGATAAACACGTTTAATAAGATCATACATGTGTTATTTCGGCGCCCATTTCATGTATGAAAAATCAGATGTTCAAAACTCACAATTATACTTAGCAATCGGGCGTATCACATTTGGCATACTCAAATTATCTAAAATAGACTAGTTCCCAACTGTTATTCCAATTTGCCTCTAGGCAAAGAGCTCCTTTCCAGAAATCCGTCTAGACTAGCTATGTAACTGTCACGGCTGCAAAGATGAATATTGACACATGGAAAGATTTTGATAACTTTAAAGGGAACCACCCGATAAAGAACAACACATACTTAGATGTTTTGGTACCGTTGTGTGATGTTAAATAGATGTCTAACACTTTGCAAAGGGTTGTGTAATTCAGAAACAGTACATTTAATTATCACCACTTACGGAGCCAACATGGGCTCATGGTTCCGCATGCGCCAAACATCTGCGGGTGCGCCAATTTTATTCACGCGTTCGTCCTAGACAAAAGGAAGTCTCCGTCTGAAGGCCCATGAACGCGTGCATTAGTATGGTGATGCGTTTTCCAATTACAGTCAAACCTGTCTATAGCGACCACTCAAGGGACCGGCGAAAAGCGGTCGCTATAGACAGTTGGTCGCATTAGACAGGATGGCGGCCATTTTTAATGTATGGTCACATATCGTGATTATATGCACATGTGTAATTAATTGACATCTGTAAACGCACGTTTCGATAGTTAGTTACATTTAGTATTTTGTTGCATGAATACCCACACTAAAATTGAAATTATATATCAATGGCGTTATATATAATATGATATTAAATGTGTGTATTATCTTTCAAGAAAAATTGAAAATACAAAATGTGTCAATGTGCCATTTATGATGTTTGTCATCATGACATAATCATTAAAAAGAGTGAGAAAAACTCCTACTCGGCGATTAAAATTTGTTAGTGATGTTGTGATGTTAAATATAGTGCCTTTGTTCAACGCATTTCTGTATCAGCACCGTGTACTGAAGAGCTTGAACATTTTTTGTTTATGAGTTGAACCACTTTTTGTCGGTAATTTAGCGTCTGTCTGAAGTTCATTGTCATTTTAAAAGCTTGTTTTATGCATTGACATGCTCTGAATTGGAGCCTTGAGCGACCAGAGGCAACAGATATGATGCCTTGGTTGCTCAATCGCTAATTTTGTAGTCGCTATAAGCAGATTTATATGTGTGTCGGGAACCAAAAAGGGTGGTCGCTGGTCGCGTTAGGCAAGTGGTCGCATTACGCAGGTCGCTTAACACATGATTTTTCACGGGGGGACCAGAGAGCGGTCGTTATGAGCAGGTGGTCGCTATAGACAGGTGGTCGCATTGTCAGGTTTGACTGTATATAATTTGTCTGGAAACATATGTTTCTGCACTTGTTAGTGGAATGGACAGCAACAAAATGTTACATTCTATATATCATGATATTATTTTGGGGTGGCGGTACCCTTTACTATCTCAAAAAGTAAGATGAAATCATTAAAATGGTCACTTTACTGTACAAATGAAGGTCAAAGATCAAAACTATTATTTAGGGTACAAGCGTATCACTTAAATCGTCAAAGTGACGAATCAAATTTCTAGTTTCCAATCGTTAATCTAATGCAATTTGACTTTAAATGATACAAGATTTTGTTACTCTATGTAATGGTGTATATCTTAAAGGGACTTAGTAACATTGTCCAATGCCTCAAAACTTACTTGGAACTCTATGGATTCTCTCATATCGTATCATATTCATTTCAACAATAAAAGCACAGGACATTAGAACGTTTTTTAAAATTTCCATCTCGTTCAAAAGATATTTACGATTGAAGTGTTCAGATGATAAATTGCCTACGGGATAATTTAAGCCGTGTACAAAGTAAGTGCAATGATTTAGTGAATATGGTTTTTGCATTTTTGCTCATATCCCAGCAAAAAAACATCCAGTTAACGTGCAATTTTCACACATTATTTTGTGGACATATCATATCACACCAATACACATTATATCAATTACTTGTTTGCAATGTGAGCTATATAAATCTCTATGATTATTATTATTATTATTATTATTATTATTATTACAAATTCATGACAGAGGTAAGTAGCTCAACCAGGATATCACTGTAGCCGATATTGACTGGTCACATCGCATCGGACAGCGCGGCAAACAGGACAGAAGTGGACGCCCAACAACCAGCCCCATCATCGTGAAGTTTAGCCGCTACCGTTAACGGGCCCTGTTCTACGCGAACAGGAAAAAGCTGAAGGGGACCCACGACCCACATCTTCATTCACGAAAACCTAACAGCTGAGAGGCAGCGATGGCTGAACGAGGCACGATGTGCATAGCCCACACCGAAACACAAGGTATGGTCACAAGACGCCAGAATCAAAATCAGAACTCAAACGAACAGACTTTTGACTGTGTCATGCAAAGCAGATCTGAGACAACATAAAGATAAAATACCTCTCAATGAGAGCTATACACACGCACGATAAAACACATACTTTAAAGTGCAAATAGTTTAAGCAATTTCTCGTTATACTCAAAATCAAACCATTTCATTGATTGTTATATCACTTGAATTTAAATTGTATGTGTGTTATGTACCTGTATAGTCTTTGTGTCAATCAAAAATACGAAGGAACCAATCAAGACTTACTTGCAAATGTAGTAATGTCTAATGAATTCCATATGAAATGTGCACCTGAACATAGTGAGTTTAGAATTCATACATGGTTATGTCAATGTTGTCTTTCATTGGAAATGGCTTTTAATCACATATAAGATGACGATGAATTTCAAATTACGCTAATACCCAGGGGGCAAACCACCATTTTTAAAGGATTTCAGACATGGGCTGCTGTAAAAGATTGGCCACCAGAAATGGTTTCTAGGACCTTCTAGGAACACAACCTATGTGGCCTACCCCACCAATAATCTACTGGAAGTCCACAGGACGGGTTTTAAGAAAAACACTCTTAATGCAGCTAAATAGTATGTATCAGCCTTAGGCTTCATGAAGAGACAGTCACACATTTTGCGCAATTACATCACAATGCATGGTGATACAAGTTTGTTGTTTCAAGGATGTCTTCCTTGGAGTCATTCGCATCATATGATACCAAGTTGAGCATATTGCATCTTCGGTTATTGTGTCACACATCGTTACACAGTGATGTGTCATACACGGACGTGAAATTTTGTATACAGCACTTATGTATAAAAGGCAACTAAATGCTTAATAATGACAAATAAGCTATATTAAGATCTTTACAAACTTGATTTGCATATAAATGACTATGATGATCATTATACAATGACACCAGCTATCTAAATTAATAAACAATACAAAACATAAGCAATACAAAACAAAGAAATACATAGGAATATGAGTGTTCATGTCATGATTGGTTGATATGTGTTTAATTGTGGTAAAATGATACGAAGTCCATCCAAAATATCATGTATTAATATTTCACCGCGTAAATTTGATACAGGAGAAGGTTTGTGTGTGTGTGTGTGGGTGTGTGTGGGTGGGGGGTGGCACAGGACCAACCCTAGCTCATTGATGTATGGACTCCAAACTTACTCATTATCGAAAATTACCCATACAATATGGATAAGGTGTGTCTGAAGGCTTAATACATGACAAGTTTAAAAGAGATTCCCTTACTAATTATTAAAAGAGTTATATTGTGAAGTTTGCAAGGGGTTATTGTTATCGATTTGCCCCAGAAATGGCTTCTGTCTTCTAGGACCTTCTAGGAACACGACCTAGGTGGACAACTTCGCGGATTAGCTGCTGGAAGTACACATAAAGCGGAAACTAAAACGCGTCTACACAAAACCACTCACTGCAGCCATCTCCACAGAGTTGAAGTATGCTCCATCTCCACTCATCCGTTTATCCAGCATGAATATATGTCGTCGGTGGACAAAGAGCTTTGGTCAAGGTCACGGTAGCAGTGGAAACTAAACCGCAACAACGCAATCCTTCATTAACTTATCAAATGGACAGTCTCCTGAACCTATACAACCTCACCAACATGAACAAAGTGTCAGAAGGCACTCTAATGCAGTGTATTGTACCAGTGAGCCAATGAGGGCAAGAATCATGAAGCTCAACAACTTCCACACACAAAACAAGAATCTCATGAAGAAAAAAGGAAAAGGGCTAATTACAATAAAGCTACTGCACTTCTGCGTATGACACTGATTATTGCTATGTGGTGGACCTCTTGACATTGATTCCTTCATAGGAAAGCATGAGTGCAGCGATATATTCCTCCATCTCTGTTCAAGGAATCTGGCTGTATTTCACAACAGTGAAATATTTGAAATAATTGCCAAATGTTACTAAAAATCTGTTACTGACTTCAGAAACATGGAACTGCCTTCTTCAAGCAGAAACAGTTCTTGTGACACCCTTTGACACCTCCACATGATATTGCTGTTCAGGCTTGCTGTGTAAATGACACTATAACTGCTTTGTCATCATTCAGGGATCATCCGAACTCTGAACATGAAGGAATGTTTGGCTTGACAATGTGCACATTCTCCTTGATGGCATAAGCAGAACGTTTCAGGTGCAGGAGAAACGTCCTCTGTAGGAGGCAGTTGCTACATGTACAAGAGTTGTACAACTCGTTGTTCAGTAACTCCTAAGCTCTCAATTGGTACGGGATTGGAATCTTCAAACTGCTCTGCTTCCTGTGCCCTGTGGACTTCCAGCTGCTAGTCTGCAAGGTTGTACACCTAGGTTGTAGAAGGTCCTATGAACCAGTCTAGGGACCAACCTTTAACATGACGCCAACTCTGTTCATAACAGCTTTACGGTGTATCTCTTTTAAGAACTAAATAACTGCCTTAATGTAAAACTTCAGACACATTTTTGTCCCAACTGGGTGGGTAGTCCTTGATTATTATTATTTTGTTAGTCCATTGATGAATTGTTATGTATTATGACCCCACCCCTCCCCCTTTCACACAAACACACACACACACACACACACACACACACACACACACACACACACACACACCTCCCTATGTATCTGCTTCAAGGGGTGAAATATTATTACATGATATTTTGGATGGATTTCGTATCATTTTATAGCAATTACACACATATAAACCAATCATGACACTAACAACTGATATTATTATGGATTTCATTGTTTTGTATTGTT
Organism: Echinarachnius parma; assembly: GCA_037951105.1. Taxonomy (NCBI): domain Eukaryota; kingdom Metazoa; phylum Echinodermata; class Echinoidea; order Clypeasteroida; family Echinarachniidae; genus Echinarachnius; species Echinarachnius parma. The sequence goes on from JBAMJV010005212.1 coordinate 82,122, forward strand.
TATTAATTTACACAGATGATGTCATTGTATAATGCACTTCATAGTCATTTTAAATACGAAATTTCTCGTCCGTGTATGACATATCACGGTGTAACGACATATGACACAATAACCAAAGTTGCAAAATGCTTAACTTGGTATCATACGATGCCAAGGACTCCAAGGAAGACCTCCATAAAACAACAAGCTTGTATCACCATGCATTGTTATGTAATTACGCAAAATGTGTGACTGTGTCTTCATGACCCCTAAGGCTGATACACACTATTTAGCTGCATTAGGGGTGTTTTTTTCTTAAAACCCGTCTTCTGGACTTCCAGTAGCTTATTGGCGGGGTAGGCCACATAGGTTGTGTTCCTAGAAGGTCCTAGAAACCATTTCTGGTGGCTAACCTTTTACAGCAGCCCATGTCTGAAAACCCCCTTTTGCCCCCTGGGTATAAGTACGTTTTTTCACGTTTAGTACAGCCAAATTGAATACACTATTGCAAAATTACCTTATTATTAACGTTTTATCTCTTGATAATTTAATTGAAATTGATGATGAAAATAATCCTTTTCAAAATTATGATACGCCATGCAATTATTACTTTAGTGACACCTTTAATGAAAAATTCTGAAACATGCAAAACCCGCATGTATTATCGATGTTCACCTAAACGCTCGTAGCCTAGCATCAACATTTCATTCCATTCAAGATTATTTACAAAGATTGAATCATAGTTTTGGCGTGTACGCATTTTCTGAAACTTGGTTTGAAAAAACAGTACCCTCTACTTACAATATACCCGACTATAATTGTATTCATGTATCTAGAGAAAGGAGAGGTGGTGGATGTTGTATGTATGTGAACAATCATTTTAATTTTCAAAATCGATTAGATCTCTAATTTAAAACTGATGATGTTGACACTGTATTTATTGAGATTGAACAAGCAACAAGTACAAATATTATTGTTGGTGTGATATACAAACCACCCAACACTAGACCAGATGAATTTATAGAATTAATGCAAACATGCTTAAGTAAAATTGCTATAGAAAATAAACCCTGCTATTTGCTTGGTGCCTTTAACTTTGATCTCCTTAAATATAATAGTCATACTGGTATAAATACATTTCTTGATATGCTCAATTCGTTTTGTTTTAGACCCACCATATCCAAGCCCACAAGAGTAACTAATCATTCTTGCACTTGTATAGACAATATCTTTACTAAGGTTTTCAACAAACCCATTGTCTCTGGAATATTGTACACGGAAATATCTCACCACTTTTCAATTTTTGAAATTATACAAAATAGTATTTTTCATTCTAAACAGCTTCTTCATGAATCTCCTCTTGTAACAACCCAATTGAATATGCCATCTTTTATTGACGAGTTGAAATCAACTGATTTTAATTCTGTACTTTATAAAAACTGATGTAAATAGAGCGTATGATAATTTTATGAAAACATTCAATAATATTCGTAAAAAACATTCTGTGGTAAAGACTATGAAAAAGAAAGTTGCGAGAAAACCTTGGATAAATGTTGGTATGTTGAGCCCTATGTCTACACGACAAAGACTTTATAATAAGCATTTGAACTCTAATGATCAAGTTGATAAAAAATAAATATATTCGATCCTGCAACAAGTTGAATTGTATTATACGTTCTTCTAAAAACATATATTATACTCGAAAATTATAATTAAATAATCAGGATCTAAAAATACGTGGAACGTTTTGAATCAGTTATCAGGTAAAAATATGTCAAAAATTCTACCCTCGTACTTCGAATTTTCTTGGGAATAATTATTGATCAAAAGCTCACTTGGGCCAAACACATTGAATTTATTTCTCGTAAAATAAGTATTTGCATTGGTATTATGTATAAGTTACGTCCTATGCTATGATGCTACCTCACTTCAATTATTGTAATTTAATATGGGGAAAAGCGTGCGATTCCCTTCTTAAAAGCCTCATACAGATGTATTTTCTAAAAGCCTAGATACTATACCTTTACCTGATATGATTACTTAAAAAACAGGTATATTCATGTATAAATATAAACACAATATGCTACCCACTGCTTTTGTTAATTATTTTGTTACGCATTCTGAAATACGCTCGAGAAATACAAGAAACCACCCATTTTTCGGACATAACGTGCCCCAAATCAATCAATTAAAAACAAAGGAACCAAATTTTGGAATATTAGGATACCCGCAAATTTAAAATTTCTCTTTTATTATAATTTTAAGAAAAAATATCTGAAAATGTTTGACAATGCAATAATTGAACTTTGTATTTTCATAATATTCGTACTGCATTTTCTAATTAGTAATATAATTGTTCCTATCGTTTTGACTGGACAATTGCTTTTTCCAGTCTTTCCTTTTTTGAAGTAATTATCACGTTTATTTGTTGTTTGTTTTGTGATTTTGTCTAGAGATTTGTGTTTTTTTAACGTTATTTAGCAAATCATTTTAAGTCATTGCTTAATTAATCAATCAATGAATCTGTATTGTGTGAGTTTTTTACTTATATCATATTTTGTAATCAGATGTATAATACATGTAGAATATATCATATTTTGTAATCAGATGTATAATACATGTAGATGTATTTTTTTTTACATGGGGTCACTCTGCCTCTTCAAGCCTTTGGCTTACCTAGATGTGACCCCTTCACATTTTGTCTTATATATTGTATATTCCTTTGTAATGTTTTTAATGGCAAATTTACCAATAAATGTGAAGTTTGAAATTCAAATCCCCTTTTCGGTGCCGGGGCTGTCTGTAAACAAGTAGAATATATATGGTGGTAAATGACAATCATCAATTAGCTAGTGAAATTCCTGAATTGTGAAACGGTTTAACCAGTTACTGGTAAGTTTTGTCGCTTTTAGCCCGGACTAGAGTGTAACTAATGAGAATTTATGGCCAATGCGTTTAAATAGTCAGATTTCCTTCTACAATGCTCAAAAAAGGAAATATTAAAATACTAAATAACACACAACCTTGTTCATGCATTTTGATTAATTTACACAGCTCGTCAACGTCGTTCTGGTGGAAATTTGTCTTTAACTCAGGTATGATCTTAACATTCACCCTTTTCATGTGTTCCATGCATCTTATTTATTTGTTTGTATTTACCATGATGACTAATTTTGTTTACGCGGAGTACTTTCCATTGATAAATGCTCAATAAGATTTTGTATGTGATTAATTGTCAAGTTTAAATCATTGTCAATAAATTGCACTATTGTTTTTCGCACAAGGTTGATTAAAGCCAAAGCATGGAAAATATTGCATATACGTTGATGCCGCATACGTACTATAATCGATGTGTTTGGTCGATTCCAAAGAAAACTGTACACGGCATGCTCAGACCTATTATACTTTGTTTAAGGTCCTGCAATCTTGATTTGTCTTTGAACAGATGCGTCTCGGCGAGACCTTTGCATTCATGTATTTGTTTACAGGACATTAAAACATGCTATTTGTTATCATTTAAAAACTTATCGTCACCATGAGAGAAATGTGACTGAATAAACGAAAATATTTTAGTACGACGACTTGTTATGGAACAAAGTTGACCTTACACACCACCAGTGGCGCAGCGTGGTCGGACTGATTGGAGGGCACGCAATATTATTGGGGGGCACACCTTATGTATTTCTTTGTTTTTTTCCAAAAATGGCCCCTTATGTTTTCTATTGTTTTTTCAAAATTATTGGGGGGCACAGGCCCCCCCGTGCCCCCCGTAGCTACGCCACTGCACACCACAAAACGACCAATAAGTCTGGGAAAATGATTATGCTGATTTTCACGTGACATCAAAGTTGAATTCATCACCTTTAAAATGGTATATAATTTGTCATAATCTTATTCAGACAAGGCAAACCCTCTAAAAATGAGCGCCAACGATTTGGAAAATGGATGAAGCAGTTTTAAAACAAGGGAGAAACAGGCCACTTCAAAGATCGGCGTCCATTCAAGCGCTGTAGTATGATAATTTTCATTTCAATGAAAAAGTCATACTTAAACAAGATTTCTGACGATCAAAATTTCATAGAAGGTAGATTAAGATACCTTCATTCAGGAAAGACAAAATTCCTAAATCTCATACTTTTAACCAAATTTGACTATTTCAGCTAATTACAGTATCTTAGTCTAAACAATATTCCTACTTTCTTACGAAGTTCAGAACATAAATTATGTTTATGTCCATTCAAAATCAAATGCGTATCAATATACAGAGTGTATAAAAAAAAGGCACTCGAAGTTCAAAGGTCAATTATTTCAAAATTATATATTTTCATACCATAAACATGATATAAACCCCTCCAAAAAAGTTCGGAAACTCAAGTTTGATCGATTATATCTCTTTACTTATAAAATCATGTTGTTTATATTTGGTATCACTCGAAATGATGTGTATTTCTCTTTAACATGATACAAAATTCGTAAGCATCATGAGTACGGGGTATGCACAGTATATTTAAAGGTAGTGTTGAGTATAATTGGTATTTCCCGAAGTGCCTCCCGATATTTTTTTGAGATAATGAAAAACTGACTGTCAAATTCGAAAGAACATACAATCTTAATGACAGAATAAACTTTATTTGATCAAAATCGGTTCAGAAACGGCTGAAATATTCATAAATATATTTTTATTTCAAATGTTCTTCACCGGCAATCACCGGGCGATATTTAGACTTTTTAGAAAAATAAAAAAAAAAATGCTCGAAGACTACTTTGAAAAATATCAGAATAGGTTTTTAAAAAGTCGTTGACGATATCTCTATTGAATCATTGTTTCAACAAGCATTAAATGCACAATTTTGTATGAAAAAATGCTAAAACCAATGATTTTTGTTAAATAGCGCCCTCTTGAGTTGTAACGGCTCTTTTTGAATGATAACAGGGGTTTTACTTAGTCGTTTGTAATTGTGTATACTTTTCGAGCATGGTGAAGTTATAACTATTACTTTGAACCTTAATGGTGCAGGTTTTGGTTACTAAAGTTAAAGTGATACAGGTAAAGTGTCTAACTCCACGAAAAATACTTGGAGCTTCCTCGTTCCTCTTCTGCCGTGTTGTTTAGCTTATGATAAGAGAAGAATAAAATAGGGTTAGATTTTTTCAAATGACCCTTTAGTATGAAGATATTTATCATTGAAAATCATTATTTCAAAAGTACATTTGCCGTAGCTGAACACGTCCGGCCAGCGCGCGTGGGAAACCTAGGGTTTGAGCCGTGGGATACCTAGGGTTGAGCCGAGCGCGCGCAAATTCCATGAATTCCGTACCGTCTATATACACGGGTGCGGATATCGTCAAGATCAAACGGAGGATTATTACTGCGACAAATCTACGGCAGGCCATCAGTATTCGGTGATAAAATATGAACTCAATATTCGTTTTTTCACTAGGTAAACAGTGTTCGTTTTCTTTCAAACTTTCACAAATCTTTCAATTGTATTTTACAATGATATTGATAGAGGATTGAAGTCTCAAATGTCATTTTGTGCAATATCTGACACTTTACAGGGATCACTTTAAGTTTGACCAATACTCAACTATCCCTTTAAGAATGGGGGAAGGTCAAAAGTGAAATGTCGCAAAATGCGCCAACAAACTTCAGTCGGAAGGTGTGACTCTCTTATGACAGTCTTTCGACGATGAATGTCTTGAAAATGAAGGCAAACTTTACAATACGGTATCAGAAGAAAGCCTGTTTAATTACCTTTCCGATGACGACTCCCTTGTAATGATTATGAAAGCCGGGTAGGTACAGTAAATGTGAATATTGGGGAGGATCGACAGCGAAATGTTACAAAATTAATTTGATTGTGTGAAATTGAAGGCGTTGCATCGAAAAACGACTTTTTGTGGAGATATCTTAGTACTTTACTTTACAGAATCATTATAAAATTCAACATCATGTGGAAGCGTGTTAATTTTTCAATAAAATGATGCCCCATTCGTAATGGTTGTGCGATTGAGGTGTGTGCAGTATCTCTGAATGTATGGGGCTAAAATGACATGTTGCAAAGTGCACTGTTTTGCCGTTTAATATGTGGTAAACAGGGCATACCTACACGGTCAAAGAGGGCGCTAACTTGACAGTTCTGGCCAGTTAAAGGGATAGTTGAGTTCTGGTAAGGAGAGGACAGTTTTGGTGAAACTGAATTTTAGTAACCAAAACATGCATCATTACATTACAAACTAAAATTACAAATGACGTAGTAAAGATCATGTTATCATTCAAAAAGAGCCGTTAAAACGTAAGAGGGCGCTCTCTTAACACTCATCGGTTTCAACCATTTTGAATAAAATATTGTGCATGTGATGTTTTGTTGAAAATAGTGATTAGATAGAGAAATAACCAACAACTATTTAAATACCTATTGTGTAACTTTTTGAAAAGAGGAAGCATTTTTTTGAATTTTTAACGGCTGGTTCAAAATTCTCTAATAAACCCGGGGCCCCGGCTTTATTACAAATTGTTATATTTATGGATATTTCAGCCGTCTCTGAACCGATTTTGATCAAACAAAGATGATTTTATTATTTAAATATTATGCTCTTTCAAATTTTACACTCAGTTTTTCATTACCTCACAACAACAAAAAAGTAGTCTAGCGCCCTCTCTACCAAAACTCAACTATCCCTTTAACGTAGGTTTAGGGAAATTTGATGCATTTTCAATACATCAGGTTTGAGAGTTTTCATGTGCTGCACACACACATAATTATTACAAATGAGATATCATATTAAAGATTAACGAACTTTCCGATGTAATGATGATAGAGTTATGATTAATTAAACAATATCTTGCCGGAATCTTGAAACAAGAGGCCACGGCATTACATTTATAGCATTAGTTACCCCCCATATCTGGCTTTACTGCACACGCCCCGATAGCATAACTATTACAGATGAGGCTTTTATGGGAAAATAAACATGCTTTTACATGATGCTAATTTTACTGATGATTATGCAAGATTATACACTAAAAAGAAAATAATACAATTTGACAATAACAGTGATATAAACGAAAAAACATCTCCTCCAATAGTCGATTTTCGATGGAACGCCTTCAATTTCACAAAATGAAATGCATTTTGCAACATTACACTTTCGACCCTCCCCCATATTCAGCTGTACCATGCTTAACATGCAAAACAAATCGTTATGGACATGATCGTATCGAACAGATATGCAATTGCCACCAAAAAGGTACAAAAAAAAAAAAAATGGTACCAAATTTGAAAGGTTCAAATTATTTGAACACGCTACAATCTTCGATGCAACTTGAACATTAAACTAGATGGATCTTCGACTGCGCGCAGTCGAAAATTATGCCTCCGCTATGACACGATTTTAATATCAAGCCCTAATTAACACGCACTGAATTAATTTTTAAATATATTTTTCATATATTTTGAGTCCTGTGACCTTGACCATTATTATGACCCCAAACTCTGATGGCTACATTGGTTTCCTAAGAAACATGCAGGTATCAAGGTATCAAGTTTGATTGAAATCTGACAGATAGTTCTTGATATTTTGCCATTACAAGCTTTTTTGCATGTATAATGAGTCCTATGGCCTTGACCGCAACCTCATTATGCCAACATGATATGGCTACATTGACTCTTAATGATACATTCAGGTACCAAGTCTGATATAAATCTGACATTCAGTTCTTGAAATATTGCCATTATAAGCCATTTTTGCATATATATATATTGAGTCCTGTGACCTTGACCTTTTACATCATGACCCCAAAATCTACTCAGATCATTGCCACCCCGATATGTACACTCATACCAAGTTTGAAATTAATCCATCAACCGGTTTGTGAGAACGATGCATTATTACACATAAATTGAGTCCTGTGACCTTGACCTTTGGCCTCATGACCCCAAAATCTAATCAGACCATTGGCACACCAAGATACATACATGAACCAAGTTTGGTGAGAATCCGTCAATCGGTTCTTGTGATAACGCGATCACGAGCTATTTTTTCATATTTAATGAGCCCTGTGACCTTTGACCTTTGATCCCAAAATCTAATCAGTTCATTGGCACCCCAAGATACATACATGAACCAAGTTTGGTGAGAATCCGTCAATCGGTTCTTGAGGTAACGCGATCACGAGAACGGGACGTACGGACGGACAACCCGAAAACATAATGCCTCCGGCTACTTCGTTGCGGAGGCATAAAAATGCGACACAAGAGTCAATTTTCCCAACTGAATACTCTTGGCCCATTTTGCGAGATTTGACTTCTGACCGTCCTCCATTCCGAAACGCACTGCGTATTCCCCGATATGAAATGAATGACAAATAATGTACCATTGTAAAGGGAAATAATCATGCAATGCAATGACACTAAAAAGAAAATAATACAATTTGACAATAACAGTGATATAATCGATCAAAGTTTAGTTTCCGAACTTTTTTGAGGGGTTAACCGGTTGCTTCCGAAAATAAAAGCGCATCTATCGACCCCCAAAACGAGATTATAATAGTTTATTTGTAATGCCAACGACTATAGAAGAATTGCTTGATATTGTAAATTCTTTGAAGAATAAGAAAAGTCCAGGTTGTGACAATGTAACAAATGAATTGATAAAAAATGTAATTGTAGCTATTGTACAACCCCTCGTACACATATTTAATTTATCATTAACCACCGGTGTTGTACCCATGAGAATGAAAATTGCAAAGGTTGTACCAATTTTTAAAAAGGGTGATGCCCTTATGTTAAATAATTATCGTCCTATTTCTTTGTTAACTTCATTTTCTAAAATTCTTGAGAAGTTAATGTATACCCGGACAATAACATTTTTGAAGAATGTTAATATTTTGTCAAATTTTCAGTTTGGTTTTCGTGAAAAACACACTACAACTCATGCAATTTTACATTTAGTGGATAAGATATCCAGTGCCTTAGATAATCGCATGCATACTGTTGGTGTCTTTTTAGACTACTCTAAAGCTTTTGATACTGTTAATCATGATATTTTATTGAATAAACTGGGCCATTATGGTGTAAGGGGAAGAGCATTAGATTGGTTTAGGAGCTATTTAACAGATAGGAAACAGTTTGTTTCTTTGAATGGAACTGATTCAGGTATGCGGGGTGTCACCTGTGGAGTCCCACAGGGATCCCTTCTAGGCCCGCTTTTGTTTATTGTGTATATAAACGACTTTCAGTTTTCCTCAGAGATGTTATCATTCATTTTATTTGCAGATGACTCAAGTGTATTTTTCTCTCACAAAAACCCTCAAACTCTTTTACAGACTGTAAACTCTGAGTTGACTAATGTGACTTTGTGGATTCATGCAAATAAGCTGTCTTTAAATATAAAAAAAACTAACTATATGCTCTTTAGTAATTCCTTGAGTATATTGCCTGGAAATGTAATGTTCAATGGTGTTGAAATTGGAAGGGTACCTACATTTAAATTTCTTGGCTTGTTTATTGATGAACATTTAAATTGGAAGCACCATATTGGTCAACTTTGTAAATTATTGTCAAGAAATACTGGTGTAATCTATAAATTAAAATGTGTGTTCCCTCAAAGTATTTTACGTATATTATATACAACTTTAATTTTGCCATATTTAAACTATGGTGTACTTGCTTGGGGTAACTCGTTAAAATCTCAACTAGAAAAATTACTTTTGGTACAGAAAAGAGTAATAAGAATTGTTTGTAATACTCATTATCTTGCACATACCGATGTCCTTTTTAATAATAGTAGTGTTTTGAAAGTTGAAGATATTTATTATTTACAACTAGGAGCTCTTATGTATGATTTGAATGCAGGTTTGCTGCCAGTAGCCTCGGCCAGAATATTTAAGAAAAATAACCAAGTTCATAATTATTCTACACGACACGCGCAAGCATATCATTTACCTCTTGTTAGAACGCAATTCGCCCTGACGACATTGGGGTCCACTGGACCTAGGTTTTGGAACTCCCTTGAACCAAGAATAGCGCAATCGGTCAGTACTTATGTTTTTAAGCGCAAACTGAAGTTACTTTTTTTGAGTCGATATTGCCTAGATTTATAGGTTTTTTAAAATCTTTATATACAATGTAGGAAAATTATTTGCTTATATATAGGTCTGCTTACTTCTAATTCTACTCCTGTTTCTCAATTCATCTGTCTGTCTTGTTTTGTTCTGTCTGTGTTTCAGTCTGTATTGCCCCTCTCTCTCCCACTACCTTGTATTTTGTCCTGTTACTCGTAGTATTTTCCTGCTTTTCCTGTAAATAGTCATTATTTAGTAGTCAGTAGATTTTATCGCACTTATTTATGTTTATATCTTTTTCAGTTCATTAGTTAGTTTAGTTTGTAAGCATTTTAATGCATGTAGTACTTTTATTTGATGAGTTTGTCTATCTGGACATACCCATACGATACACACGAGGGACCTTAATTCCACAAGCTCTGCTTTCAACCAAGGTCACCTCATCTTTCTATTGTAACGCCATATTTTTTTGTTAATTTGCTATGTTCATGACATATTTGTAATGTGTGTTATATAAGAAAGATAAATAAATAAACTTGAAACTTGAACTTGATTCTTTTCACTTATACGAGCCAAGGCCTCCACACAAAAGACCAGCGGCCGTGTGTGCGTGCAGAGAAATCGATTGTTTCGGTTGTGGTGGTCCACGCACAAAAGGCCGGTAACCTTGTATAGAAATGTATTCTATACCACAGTGAAGATCCGGTTAGGCAGCTGTATACAGCTCTATGAATACAGAATCACGTACAATCTATATTGGCATGGCGCGCACGCACGGAATATTTCGCTGCCACTATTATTGTACGCGTAATGGGAATACTGCCTGTCCAAGCGAAACGCAATTTCTCTAAATTTTGGCTGGTACATCGTACATTCACCGCTGTACGAAATTATTTCAACTTTGTAAGTAACATTACATACTTTATACAGTTACTTATTGCTGTAAAACTCATGATACGTCACAAGTCTGAGATATTTCGATAGCTTATTTTATTAGCTTTCAAGTGATATAGCAAATTCAGTATGTCTGCATTCAGAATATAGCTTTTTAGACGATTAAATAGTGTCATGAGTGTCGTATTTTCGGAACCGAGTATAGTCGGTTCCCGGGTGTGAGTGTGTGACACGGGGCCCGTATTAACTCGGTTCCAGGAAGAAACGGATGTAAAGGGTAACTATTTAGCTTTCATTTGATACCTTTCCTGAATCAGCAGTGCCACACAGTGCTGTTTTCTTTGTTGTTGAAGGTGACCGGTGCAAAACTCACTTTTTGTTAGTTTTGGCTAATCGTTTGATTTCAGAATGAAAAAAGTTGATGATACGTGGGCCACATTCGACACGAGATGGATGTTTTGGAAACACAAAACAAACATCGACTTAAAACACGCAACATTTAAGTGTGTCACCATTGATTTCAGGAATGTATTCATTAGTCAAAACTTGCAAAAAGTGGGTTTCGCACTTGCCCTCTTCAACAACAATTAACTCAGCAATGCAGGTCACTGCTGATTCAGAAAAGGTATCAAATGAGCGATAAATATTTACTCTTTACATCTATACCACTTTTGTGGTATGAAAATAACTTATATTGAAATAATTGACCTTTGATCTTCGAGTACCTTTTTGATACGCTCTGTAAATTCCAACAAAAAGTGAGAAATCCATAGGGTTTGTATGCACGAATTTGCGTTCAACAAAATTATGTATGGTCTTTTGTACACGTTCTTTATACAAATAATGAATGTTTATGATTGGAATGGTACGAATATTTACATGAGGTGAACGATGGAATGTTACATTCAACGAGGCGAAGCCGAGTTGAATGGAACATTCCATCTTTCACCAAATGAAAATATTCGTACCATTGCACGAATGGAAAAAACATTCATTATTTGTTTTATATGACACCTACTTTATTTGCTTCTTCGTGTTATAAGAATCCGCACTGTCGATTAAATCGTGCAAATCGGCATCTGTCAGCAAAATAATTCCCGGTTCTGCAGCCATATTGTGTAAAAAGTACAGCTGCCTTGCAGGAGTGCGTAATGTTAATGCGCTTGTTCATGAATGGAAAATCTGCGCAATGCACGCAGTTTTTCTCATAGAATTATGAATAAACAAACCAACCCGTTTATAACTAGAATGCCGACTTATCGCGCGCAAGTCACGTGTCCAATAGACTTTGTACATGGGCAAGATGGCGGAGTGACGCGATTTTTGAAGCTTCCGAGCACTACCACTAGACGTCATCGCGTAGTGACCTAGAAAGACTTGACCAATCATCATGCTATGAAGTGCGCGTAGAATATCGCGCCTATTTTCCTGCGCACGGTCCTAGATTGTATAACGCTTATGAGAACAATGGGATCCAAGGTGACGTATGCATATGAACTTGTTTTATAATGCAACCTGCAGTGGTATTCCTTCCGGTGACCAAAAATCGCGGTCACTCTGGCAGAGTGACACCCCCCTGGTTTTTCTTTTAAAGCGCGCTGGCGCTTGCACAACAACAACATAAAAAATACCGTTCCACGTTTAATGACGTCAAAAATCGTTGAATGGTACTAAAAAAAAAGTATCATTCAGAGAAAAATGACGTCAAATCGTAGAATGGTACATTTCCACGAATGTCATGTGGCCTGAATTCAACCAATCATATTGCGAGAGCATTCCAAGGTGTCATATAAATATACCGCTTCTGTAATGTATGCAAATAATATGCGTATGACGTCAGACTCCCCGTTGGCAAGCTGAACAATAGTAACTAGGTCCGGCAAGTTCCGGCAAACTTAGCTTGCCGGACCTAGTTACTATTGTTAAGCTTGCCAACGGGGAGTCTTACGTCATACGCATATTATTTGCATACATTACAGAAGCGGTCTATTGGCATAACACAGGGGTCTATGGTGAATTAGGGTAGTGAAAGTGCTATAGTATGAATTTGTATACGTCAAATGAGAGATGTGTGTGATAGAATGGGGGAATTTGAATTGTTGTTTGTTTAGGTTCAAAGGGACAGTCCCTCTTTTAAAAAAAACGTCTGAACAGTTCCAGTTGACGGATGGGGATGAATGTCTAAAGCTCCAGGCTGAGACCAGTGGTTTATTTTCGAAGGGTCCGCTAGCTCAACCGGTCTAGCCCAGGGGTGGGGTTAGTTAAAGGCATATATGCGTGGGTTATTAGACGCGTGGATCCATCTTGCGCACTTTTACGCACGGTACGTAATCCCCATTGGCTCAGTTATAAGTAGCGATCGCAAACTGTCCCGGCTTCCGAATACCCGAGTAAAAAATGCATACAAAATAGTCGCGTTCGGAATGTTTGTACTAGTCGAATGGATATCCATCAGAGATGTTTACGAGCGAAAATATCACGTAACACGCTTAACCGCAAATACTTCAAAGCGCCGCTGTTTGATGTCTTAGGTGACAGCATGAGAAATTCTTGCTGCATGCAATTTCATAAGAAGGCCCGTGTTCAGATATTTCGAAGCACCGCTCTTCGATCGATCCAACACATATCGTGAGTTTACCTCGAGAGATTACGGTGGAGTCGAGTTGGAATTTGCTGACTACCCTTTATAACCCACGCATATATGCCTTTAAACACACAGATCACCGTACGAAATTATATCATTAAAATATAATTTCTAAACAAACAAATTAAATTTAAATATCACTTAACAACAATTTATTTAACAATCCCAGGCATGTCAGGATTACAAATCCTGCTCAATCAATTTCGACTTAATTAACACTATTATTTAATTAACAAACTAAAATATCAATCTAAGTCAACCAATTAAAATCAATGTAATAACTAACCGTTTCTTAAAATTAAAAAAATCAAATTATTAATTTTCCTACTTAATTCCGCTATCAAACACTTATTCCCAGGGGTTTAAAGGGAAGGGGAGGGATAAGTTAAGGAAATTAAGTTAGAATATATGGTGGCCACTTAGCTTGATATATATATCGGTCGCGGACTCGAACGCGCTTGTCGATGATCCGGGATGGTGCGACGGCTCGGATGTGTGCGACGACGGTCCGGGACGGATGCGACGACTCGGGGACGGGCTCGACGTCGGGACGGGGCTGGTTACGGGCTGGGCCGGTAGTCTGTAGACACACAGGTGGGCGGCTGGGGGCTTGGAAACAGTGTTGCGGGAACCCACCAGCTCAGCGTGGCGTCGAACATCGGCAGCAAACAGCGTATTGTCGAATATATTAGACCGGCAGCTCAGAGGTCTTTTGTGCATCCAAAAGCGTACTGATTGTTGAACATATGAATATTTAGAGGTGAATGTAACAAAACCAACAATATGAGTCTCCCGGGCTGTACCTGATGGGAAAGAAGTCCTTTGCGACTCCAGAGTTTGACCCCTGGGGATTGTCCGATGCTTCTATTTGTTTGCGAATTTACTGTGTTCAACATCGCTCGCTACGGGGAAAGCGAAATAGCGGGGACACCTATTACCAAAGGATCGCTGATGCGGATCTGCAAATTTCGGAACATTTTACTTTGCCTGTTTTAAAAGACGAAATACACGTCGATGCATTGGGGATTATATCCAAAACCTTTTGCAACTTAACAAATATGTCTTACAGATTACTGAATACATATTGATAGCACGTTTGAATATGCCAAAGGCCATATAAATACCTTTGAATGCACCCCTTCACCAAAGGAAGATCAGACATGGCTTCCACTTACAAATGAATTTCACACATTAAAACAACACGCGTGTATAAATATACAGGGATTAAAACTAAAGTAAATAGCCTAATGCAGAGGAACCAATAATATGAGCGCATGGCATAGCGACGGAGGGGGGGGGGGGGGGGGGGGGGGGGGTGATAAATGTGGTGACAATAGAGAAATGTATCAATAGGGCCTTTACTCTGTGCAGTCATGTTTAGAGTGGCGATGGTTTTCATGGGATATCTTTTGTTCTCTTTCATGAGAACAATTTTACAACCATCGCATCAAGGAATTTCTAATCGATGTAACAACTAACAAGAATAACAAGTCCTTTCAATTCGATGAATAGGCCTACACGTCTTTTTCACTTGACCGTAGTATTGCACATGCGCACAACGTAACTGTGAACTGTGGCCGAGAGCACGATCATGACCCGGCCAGGACCAGCCTAGTTCCACTGATCTCTAGATGTGCTTTACGATTGAATGTGTAAGGGCGGCATGTGTACTCTGCTACGTTGTGTTGATTTGTATGTAATTCTAGCATATTGACATGGATGAGTTAGAGCCAATTATGCTAATTACCATGGTAAATGTCGCTGGTCCGTAATCGGGCCCCTGCCCCTGTGTATACAGTATTGGCCTCTAAATGCAGCTTGGATGCCAATACACACATATAATTGCAATTTTTTGTTTTCACTCTACGTACATGACGTAGGGAAATGTGGAAACTCCGCTTTTTAAAACATAACTTTTGCGAGTCGATTTTCAATATTCAGAGGCATCTGCAGGGTAATTTAACGGATGATATTTGTATCCAATATGTATTCTGTAATCTGTAAGACATATGTGTTAAGTTACAAGAGGTTTTGGGTATAATCCCCAATTCATCAACGTGTATTTCGTCTTTTAAAACGGCCAAGGTAAAATTTTCCGAAGAATGCCTGATACGGACCACTGATCCTTTTGTAATTGTCTCGCTTACCCCGCAGGTACCAATGTTAGACACGGTACTTCGCCACAAAATAGAAGCATTGCACAAACCCCAGGGGCCAAAATTTGGAGGCGCAAAAGACCCCTTTACCACCGGGTACAGCCCAGGAGACTCATAGTTTTGGTTTTGTTACATTCTCCTCTAAATATTCATATGTTCAACAATCAGTATGGTTTTCGATGCACAAAAGACCTCTGAGCTGCCGGTCTATAATGTGGCCTCAAACAATTAGGGTTTGTTCTTGGCAACAGTCCACTTATTCTGCCCTCCCAAGGAAAAAAGCAGTATCTGACATTTTTGTTGATTTTCACTTTTTTGCAGAAAAATACTCAATAAACAATGCTCTTTCATGTGATACATTCAGTTTTCTGAAAAAAATTTGGGAACACCATTTTTTCCCAACCCTCAAACGCAGTATCTACAGTCAACCTCCACTTTCCCCAAGGAAAAAAGCAGTATCTACACAGCTAGTCTCGCCACAAGACAAATCAATTATTTATAAGCAGACAATATGAATAATGCGCATTTATAATGATTATATCTTTTATGAACAAATTTCACTACTTATATGAATTGCGAAGCACAAAATATTGAAGCAAATTTAACATATAAGTGCATTTTGCAATACGACCAACATCTTCTATAAAGCGCAGAGTTTGTGACAAAGGCTATTCAAGTATGCATGAAAGTGCGTGTACCTCTGCCACATTCACACAATGCACAGACTGACTGCGCACGGCATATGATGCTGTGCAGTGTGTTAATGGCATGTGATTTTAACGCATACATACATGCAATTGAGTCATGTATGTGCAGTAATGCAGTCCTAATCTTCTACTAAATTAAGCTCTTCAGTGCCAGCATGGATTAGTAAGAATTGTTTTATCTATAACATAAGGCATAATTCATCACCCTCCAAATTTCTATGTAGATACTGCGTTTTTCCTTGGGGAAATCGATCACGCACCGTGTTGGGAGCATGACAACATGCATTATTCCATATTTAAAGTAACTTAAGACTTGATAAGAGAGGGCGCTCTTTATCATTTCAAAGTTTTGTTTTAACTCTAACTTATACACTTTTATAACAAATGTATAAACAATCATTTTTGCGTGGTTAATGAATACAATTCATGCTTCGTTTTTTTTTTCATTGCGGAAATATGGGCCAATAAGTCCCTTTTTAAAGAAAAGTGTGACTCGCCTAGAGAGGGCGCTTTTTAATTAATCAAACTTTTTTCACTTTAAAGTATGTTAATAGTACATACAGAATATATCCGAAACATTTTCGAATGTTTTATCCATAACGTAAGGCATAATTTAACACCCTCCGAATTTCTATGTAGATACTGCTTTTTTCCTTGGGGAAATCGGTCACGAACCATGGATTTTCCCAAAGTATCTACATTTTCATGAAAATCTCAAAATTAAACGGAACATTCAATTGTTCATGTATGAAGAAAAATAGACACCTATATAGCCTTTAATCACACACTTAAGATATCTTCACAAGTTTATTATTTCCGAGCGGCTGTGGCAAAAACACAAAAGGGTCAATATCTCAGTTTCTAGAAAACGCTGAATCGTGTAGATACTGCCTTTTTCCTTGGGACGGCAGTATTCGCTTCAATGTAACTTTTAAACCAACTCCAAAGATGTACACCCATCACTGCACAGTTATTTCTTGACATTTAACTTCAGTTTCTCCAATATGTTAAAATTTACTTGTAATTATTATTAATTGTTAATTGGCTGAGGATGATGGTGATGGAGTTCCAAGGGAAGGGCCAACTGCTCTCACTGCCACCGCTTATTCTACTTCGTCACATTTCTACAACTCCGACTATATTCCAATTGCTTCATAATTGTCCCAAACTTATAAAATCAAATAACGTAAACTTGTCCGAATTTGGGAAGAAAAATAATAAACTACTGGCAAATGCGAAATAATAAGCAAAAATCTCAAGCAAGTAAACTGAAGGAAGGCCCAAACAGGCAGGGGAAAATGCCCTATCGGACTAGGGGGTGGATGCAAGTGCAAGGAAATGAGGGGAAAATGGGGGATTTATACCTAATCAATATTCATACCACTTCCAAACCTACAACAAATTTGCATACCAAGTTAGGGGAGAGTCCCTTTCTTCCTTCATGTTTACATCCCATAATATCCCTATTCGAGCAACTAGCTCCTGCCCTAGCTACAGCCTTCCGATTGGTTATAAATCCCCGACCAGAGGTGTGGCTTCTATTTTAATTAATATTCAACACCCCATCTTTCCTGATTGGTCAAACATCATACCCATCTCCAATTGCAATAACTCTCCCAAACAAACATCTCTGGACACTGTCCGGCTTAGCTATACCGGTACTCTAGTGACAACTAGTCCCAAGGAGATACTTTCACTTGTCAACCCAAAGAACTGTATGCATTCAAATATACTAACAAAAAGTTAAAACAATTATTATCTCTTCAAACCACCTTCTCCCAATCTCGTGACAGGAGTCTCATTAACTGGTACTTAACTGTAATATTTGCTAACCCCATTATCCCAAACTATTCTTCAAAAACAAAAACTATTAAAAAAAACTATCAAATATAAAAAAGTCCTTACACCCAAAATTCAATAAACCACCTGACCAATGTGTTCACACTGGACTATTATCCTGAATCTATCCCAACTTAACTTTATTCTTATACTTTCAAATAGCCTATTTTCTATAGCGCTACATCTTCCCTTCGGCCCATGAAATGTTGTCCTCAACATTAACACAAAATGAATTCATCCCGAAAATTATTTTGGTTCAATTACTACCAACAAATCAAGTACACAACATCGTATTACCATGTCACTTAGTAATCATACACATGAATATATACCAAATATCATTTGCTACATCATCTACAATACTTGTGGCATGCTTGTCACATTTTTTTTTTTTTTTTTTTTTTTTGTTCCAATACTTAAATCATAAAGGAAAGCGAAAAGAGAGAAAATAGGAAAGAACACAGAAAACAATCAAACATATTAATATACATTAATTATTTACAACATGGCATAATATCAAAATGGTATTTGGTCATTAAGCGGTTCAGGCTTGACTCAGTTTTTAGATGCATCGCTATTACGGCATAATGCTCCTTTTATTCAAACATATTGTAAGAAGAAATGTCTTGTTCCTTCTTAAAAGTACATAATTTAATTTTCTTTCAGCTATGATGCCCTCGGCATCCCAGCCTACTCATTACTTCAACCAAATCTTGATAAGCATACACAGGCGATTATGTGCGAGTGTTGCCATCCTCATACTCTTCCAACAAACTAAATCTCTACAAAACAAAACAAGGTGTCGGGAAACCCACAACACAATAATTAAATATGCAGTCCATTACGCCGCATAATGGCAGAGTCTAGAGCCATTTAAACAAAATAAAACAAAATTCATCTCAAACTGTATGAAATGTAAACATTACATTATTCATGACATAATTAATTCACAATACATCGTTCAAAATATGATTCTTGAACATCAAACCATGCTCCCAGTAAACTTATACACAGGGGATATAATACAACATAACTAACAACTCATCGTCTGTTATGTAACTGTTACTCCTTACTTATCTATGAGCCAACTGTGTGTGTACAAAATTTTGTTTGGACAAATCATCATCCATCAATATGTGGGCAGAAACAACTTTCATAACATTTTAATTAATAAATCCATTCAATTTTTGTTTTGGGGCTGCGGCTTGTCTTACTGACCGACACAAATACAAGCTATCCTGGGTCATGCCCATTTTTGAACCAGCTGCGTGATAACGATCTGAGTGTATGACATAACTTTTGTTTCACTCGGTCATTAATTACAACCAACAACCCTGCTGCGATTAATACTGTCTCCAACGAGAAAAGGAAAACCACGAAGTTCACAAAAATTAAAATAAACAAACACTGTACAAATCAATTATATTGTGCTTTGTACTCACAATTGGCTCGACAATAGTACTCATGTAATAATTGGCCCACCGATCAGGAGGACGAGGGTGTCTTCGAGATCACCGAAGTGGCGGATCTTCCTCATCAGAGGTCCCCTCCTTATCTCTCCCTATTGGTGTTCCAATATCAAAACTCAAAACATCTTCATCATTATCAGCACTATTTACAACATCTTCATTTGAGGCATTTTGGACATTTTAATCATTAACCTGATCCTCTCTTCCTAGGTTAATATCATCTTCTAACTTCCCATTTACTACTAGGGTGGGTGTGGGTGGCTCCTTATCAATCAAGCAAGTTTCCATATTAGGCATGTGCCATCCCACTACCTCATCAATTAATCCCTCATCAGGCTCATTTTCCTGTGTTTCATTTTCTTCAACAGTCTCTCCTATATTATTACTAGGGGGTTTATTCATTCTTTTCCCTTGGGGCTTATACTCTCTTGATTCCCTCGGAGTAAGACATTACACGGCAACAACAAATTCCGGTGTAATACACGGTCCCTTCCACTTCCTTTCTCAGGGCGAACTTTAAAGACAAGAATATCCAAATTAGGCTGATCTACCACAACATAGGGGGTCTCCTCCCATTTATCACTTAACTTATGTTTATTCTTTAAACCAACATTCCGAACCAAAACTCGGTCACCTACTTCAACTTTATTCTCCTTAATCTTCCTATCATAACAAACCTTATTTCGGGCGCGTGCCACGTCACTGCGGTCAGAGGTTAATCGGTATGCATAATCTAGCCTATTCTTCAATCTCTTTACATACTCTGGAGCATTGGGGGATGAGGAATCTCGTGCGGGGAGTCCTAAATACAAATCCACTGGTCATCTGGTAATACCCCCGTCACACTATCTACGCTCTCGCGCCGATCTCGCGCCGCTCCTAATCCCCATTCATAAAATTGCTACGCTCCTAATCCCCATTCATAAATTTGGCAGTGGGAGGCGAAGCATTGTCCGAACGATGATTAAATGACGAATGAATGGGAGGATTATCGCACATAGTTGAAAGGATAGCCTCTCATGCATGGACATACAATGGCTCCCTAAACAAAAGAGTAGATCGCCAACGACTCACGACCGCTTTCGACATTGAATTGAATTGAATTGAATTGAATTGAATTGAAAAGAGTTTATTCATCAAATAGTTGGCAGCCAAAGGCTGAATTGTACATTTGTTACAAAGTGCAAAGATTAAAATACATATTAAAAGTTATAAAGTTTAAAAGGCGATAAGAAATATGCAAACAGCAAAATACACAACTATACATGTATAAGAAAAAATGATCATACAAAGTTGAACTATATATTGTTTAAAATACGAACAAGGTAAGGAAGAGCACTATTTTGAAATCTTAAAGTTTTGCATTTAAAAGTGTCATATTTATTCGATTTTCTAAAATTGTATCTATTTTCTCTTTTAACTGGTAACCAATCATTAAAAACAGGGTGTGTTTCTAAAGACATTACAAACTGTTCACAAAGTTGTTTTCTTCTTGCTTCCAATGTAATCAAATTGCACAATGAAAGAGCATTAACATATGTTATATAATCACCTCCCAATATTATTCTAAGGACTCTCTTTTGAATCCGTTCTAAATTTAATATTTGCTCTTGAGTAATATTTCCATTAAAAACCGGGACACGATAATCAAGTACTGGTCTTATGTATCCCATGTATATAATTAAAAGATCATTGCGAGGAAAATCAAATGATTTCAATCTACGAAGCATATACAATTTCCTATTACACCTTATGATTGTATCTTTAATATGTAAGTCCCATTTGAGATTACTTTGTACAATGACCCCAAGAATTTTAGCAAATTCCACTGTATCTAATTCAACATTCCCAATGAGTAAATTTTCAAAAACTGGTGGTCGTTTCATAAAAGTAATAACCATCGCATGACATTTGGCTGCATTAAGTTTCATATTATTTACACTAGTCCAATGTTGAAAGTTATTGAGAGATTCTTGCATTCTTGAAACTTGAGTACATTTTCTACTATCAACAAGTGTAAGATCATCGACATACTTATAATATGATATACTTTCATCTTTACAAGCATCGTTTATCATTATTAAAAAAGTACAGTGCCTAGTTTAGTTCCTTGGGGAACACCAGTATGAATCAATTGTGAGTCAGAAATGTTACCTCTACATTTTACACATTGGGTCCTATTTTGTAAAAAAAATAACTACTAATGAAATCACACAAGGCCTGACATTCAAGTCAATTAATTTTCTTATCAAAATGTTATGGTCTATTCGATCAAAAGCCTTTGACAAATCAGTTAAAACTAATGTAGAAATAGACTTGTTTGAATCAACATTTTCATACAATTGGTGTAGCAATTTAATCAAATAATGACAAGTTGATACCATTGGCCGATTTCCATATTGATGTATATCAATTTTTCCCTCAATATCCTCCAATAGCCACTTAACAATAAAGGATTCACATATTTCAGCAAAGTGACTTGTTAAAGCTATTGGTCTAAGATCAGCAATTGTGGGTGTATTTTTCTTAGGTATAGGAACAATTTGGGCATACTTCCAAAGATTAGGAATAATACCAGTTCCAAAAGACACATTAAGGATATCGGCCAATGGTACACATAATTCATAAGAAAATTCACGAATAATTCTTACTGGCAAATCTCCTGTTACACAAGATTTTTGTAAATTAATTTTACTAAGTAAATTATAAACTTGTTGACATTCAATGAAAGGACATTTTACAGGTGATGGCAAATATGCTGGTAAGATTGACCTATCAAAATGAGGCAAATCTTCAGCAATAGATATAAAATATTCATTAATTTTGTTAGCAATTTCAATATTACAGTTTGGAACACTAGAGTCAATTCCAGGAATGTCTACAACAGTCTGTTCCTTTCTTCCTTGAGTAAGGATTTTTATTTTATTATGGCATCCAGCAGGATCATCTCTCTTTAAATTACTTATCCTAGTATTATGATAATTACTTTTTGCTAATACTATTGCTTTAGCAACTTTATTCTTAAAATGACGCCAAAATGGTTTATTGCCTTGGCACCATGCTCTTTGTCGATTTTGAATTGTTGACTTAATATCTGATGTCATCCAAGGTTTATCATCCTCATGGAAACGGATCTCACGTACTGGAAGGCTATCATCAAGATGTTCCTGAACTGTGCATAATAACATTTTCAACTTATCATTAACGTTGGTTGCCTGAAGAACTTCTTCCCAGGAATGTTGGGTTATCCAAGATCCAAAAACTCTTCGACCGCTATCCGTCAAAGGTCGAACGATTTTGTGCGTATTTTATTTGAACGGTTAACTTGAGGAAAACCTGGTTGCCACAAAACACAGTTGTGATCACTATTAGCTATTGGACATAAAATTTCAGGTGAATGATATAATAATGGATAATTTGTAATAATCATATCCAAAATATTTTCTCCTCTTGTTGGCTGCTGTACAACCTGCTTAAATCGTTGATCTTGTAGAAAAGGCTCAGTATCGAAATCATTAAAATCACCAATTATGGATATTCCGGCTGCGGGGTATCGAATTAGTAGCTCATCAATGGTAGAAGTGATGTGATCGATATAATCCCGTGAACGTGGGTCTCTGGGTGGGAAGTAAATAACGCAGATTATAATAGATGATACTTGGCGCGGTAATCTTGGTGGTCTCATCTGGATCCACAGGACCTCTAGGCCGTCAGGAACTTGGACTGGAAGCTGTTTACAGTTGAGTCGTTGTTTACCGTAAAGCGCGATACCGCCACCAACACGATCCTTTCAGGATTTGAAGAATAAATTGTAACTAGACAATGAAAACAGTTGCAGAGGGGTATTGTTGTTGAACCATGTCTCTGTAATTGCAATTAGGTCAGCATTATTTATATCAGAAACAACTGACATATCATCAAACTTATTTTGTAATGATCTAGCATTCAATAGAAGGACAGAGGGTAGATCTTAGTCATGCTTCCTGTTCTGTGTAGAGCTAGAGGTTTTCTCAATAGGTATTGTAATAAGGTATTTGTTTCTATCTTGTAGAATATGTCTATTACTGGTTCGGTTAGGAATTCGTTGACGAACAAGGACAGGTATTTGTTTCCGATTTCGTGAATGCTCACCTCCTCTCTTACCTCGGTGAGGAGCTGGTCTGCTGTTGATGCCCAGGTGCTTGATGATGTAGTTTGGAGCGTGTACATGATGTCCTTATAACATGTAAAGATGCGGCGGAATATCTACGGGTTTGAGATATTTGTCAATTTTCACCGATGTTGTCGTTGGGTCGAGGTCCAGGGTTGCTCTGAACGTCACCACATCGTAGAAGTTCACTACGAAAAGTTGATATTGAGTTGTTATAATATTGAATCCGTCTTCCGATGAATTTATGGTGGAAGAATTTGGTTCCAATCACATGAACAATTCTCAAAGACACAGTGTTACGAATCTTGTTTTTGTGCGGATGGTACACAACATTACACAGAAGCAAACTCAAGCATATCAAAATCATTATGTCTTTTAACTTCATCGCGTCGTTGGTGTTTCCAAGAACCAAACACAAACTTACTAAAAATTGGCGCGACCTAAATGTAGTCAACGCCGCTACGCACGGCGACTGGCCCTGCTTAGGTTAGGCGTGAGTCCCACTGATTGATCCAGTGAATCATGTCAGTCATCATTCATCAATGCAATTAGAATCGCCCGCCGACGTGCGACGCGCACCCAGTGCGCGTAAAGTCAATAAATTGTCGGCGCGCGTAAATCATGAAGTTACGTTACTCCGGTCTCCTCGTTCGTGCAGTTTGACCACGCGTGAAGGCCCATTATCCGTGCGCGTATTAGGCAAGCAAAATGGCAGTTCTCCATGTATAGTGTAGCGAAAGTGAATGCAGAACACATACAATCTAAAAGTTATTCATTCTCACCAAACACTGAACAGCTCGTGACATCACGTAAAATTTGTCATTTCGTGTCAGCCGTTCCGGCGCGCACAACATAAAAAGGACATGTCCAAAGCGGTCGTGGGTAGGTCGTGGGTCTTTGCCGACCTAGTCTTTTGTTCAGCGAGTTATTGTCTGGTGCATTCATGGAAGGACATCTATTGACACATGTGAGATAATCTTCCCATTCAGATCCTCATTGGACAAAAGACATTTTGCAGATACATTCCAGTGATTGTGATCAGCTACCGTAGAACACCATCGTCAAGCACCCCCAAGCACCTATACGCATCTTGCTTTTAAAGACGTTTCCATGAGATTCACCTCCATTATTATCCTCATGAATATTCCTCACCATTATTTGCATTCTTGATTAAAGTTTCCCGTTTGGACAGAGAGCGGGCGCTCTGTAAAAGCAAGATGCATATTGGTGCTTGGGGGTGCGTGACGATGGTGTTCTACGGTATTGTCTAGATCGTGGCTAGAGCGTGGCTCTAGTCTGACGCCGGCATAAACGGGGGTGCCTACCATATGTTGTGGTAATTTTGTACCGTAATATATATTTATAGGATTGTACACTTGAATATATATTTCTGTAATGATTTATCATTTTAGTTCTGTACTCAGTATAACGTTGGTAGACAGGATGGAATAAAGCCAAGTTGGTCAGTTTATGAGTCTACCCTTTTCATTCATACCCACCCCTCTATTGATCCTCCCTGCATCGCCCCTATTCATTTCCCCCATAAAACCCGCCTTGAATTAAGCTGCTGGGCAGCCCTATTCAAACACTCCCCCAGCCCCAAGCTCAACTCAGGACAAGTTCAATGCCCTCTTTGTTCAGCGTTATATCCTCTTCTTTTATGTCATCTTTCTTAGTTACATCAAGTTTGTTTGGTGTTTACTAACAACTTGAATCTTGCTTTTAGAGAAAAGGTATAAATATGAGGTGTTAGAAAGCTAATATCATTCCTCGTAAAAGTAACCGTGTTGTGAAGTTGGATCCTGGACCAGTGGACCTGAAAGCCATTTTGTTAGTGTAGTGCTGGTGGAAGCTGTCCTTGCATTGCTGATTATAAGGTGAATACTATATATTTTATATAAGTTTGTATTTGATTATGTACATTGGTTGTAAGAGAGTGTGAGCTTCTTATTTAATATATGTTGGAGTCGATATCGAATGTATAGTTGGTGTTCAATTCACTTATCAGTGATAGGTGGTCATGTTCAGCGAGATTCGTATTTGATTTGTAGATGCATTTTGCACTTGTTATAATTATAGATTTACAGTGAGATTATTCTTCATTTAAGTTCATAATATAGTGTAGCTTTCAGCGTAGTATTATTGTGAGAGTTGACAGTGAATACGAGTAGATATTTGTTTTGAACCATCTTAGTTATCACGGTTATAAAGTGTTTGTAATTAAAGTTTACTTAGTTATGGTAATTGTTTCATATTGCACAGGTATGTAGTTGCGGGATGTAATTGACACTTTGATTTAGTTAAATGTGTTGATTCATTATATCTTTTGTTTCACAGGTGTTGATGGTTACGCTGTAATCTGTATAAAACTGTGTTGTGTCAGGTTTTCAGTTTTATGTCCTTTTTAGCTTTAGTGTTAGTTTTAGTTTTTATTGCTAGGTTTTCAGCTTTCCGTTTTCGGTCAGGTTTTAGGTCTTAGTCGTTAGTTTTCGGTTTCAAGATAAAGTTTTAGTTTTTATCGTTTTGGCTTTTAGGTTTTCTCTTTTAGCTTTCGTTTATGTTTTGGTGTTTTATATTTGGAATTTAATAAAGAGTTTAAAGTTAAGTTATTGTCTTCAGTGTCTTCCTTTCCATAAAGTCTTCTAGTAAATGAACCAGGGATAGATTTGTTAGGTTTTGATATGATTTATTGATTAATTTATTTTAATACCTGCGGACCAGTTTCGCAGGTCACACATACATCAAATAAAACGGGGAAAACCCGGTCACATCATGTTTAGTACAGTTATATGCATGAACTAGGGGTGTCACATATGATTTCCAATCACTTTTCTTATCATTCGGCAAGGTTCCTAACATACTCAAAAGGGTTCGATTCATCCGCTCACATGCACCATTCCCTGCCTAGGAAGGACTAACTGCATCATGGGGGTTCCTTTATCTATTCTACGCCTTTACAATACCTGTCAATAATTACTAATTTTCCCACTCTCTTAACAACACTTGAACCTCTGCCGATTCTTGCCTTCTGTGTCTTACAGGTGGACACGTTCCCTTCTCTACATACCCTATCACTTTACTACACTGGGCCCAAAAAAAACTTATAATTTTTCACATTATCATATCTTAAAATCCTGTCGATCAAAATTAACCAAAATGACACAACAGATTACTTAAATACTCTACTCTAAACACATGTCAGTGACCAAGCAGTTGCCCAACTGACACAACCGCAAAAAGGACTGACATGGAACAGCTTCCGGGACCACATGTCACAGTATAAGGGACAATCCGCCTGTTAATGCACACACTCAGAGCTCTATACAGAAAGAGAGGAAAAATCTCCCCCAAGCCTGCATCAGAAACCTGGTGGACATCACGCGTAGGAGATGCACTGAATGATTCCAATCACATGGTGGACACACCCACTATTGATGTCTGTGTTGGGGTAACTGACCTTACCTTCATTTCAATTTGTTTTGACTTCCTCACCTGCCTTAAACTCTGTTGCCGAAATGTCCAGGCTGTGACATGTGATACAGCTGACGGTTCCATGCCAGTGCATTTTACAGTTATGTCAGTAAGGTAATCGTTTGGATATTGACATGTCAATGGAGTAGGGTATTTAAGTAATCCCGTGTGTCATTTTGGTTAATTTTGATGGACAGATTTTCAAAATATGACCATGTGAAAAATTATAAGTTTCTTTTTGGGTCCAGTGTAATTACTGGGTCATTTTTCTGCTCATCAGCCCAATTCGGGGGTGTACCAGGGATTTTAAAATCAGGGGGCCTAGGGGCGTTACTCTCACATGAACTAACATAATCACTAGCGGGGCAACCTATCACTTCTACATAAGGGTTCGCCTCTACATCGACATGCAGGGCGTAATCAACTACTGCCTGAAAGGTTTCTGCCACCACTGGGTGTTCACTTCTCCTTGGGGACTCTGTACTACAGGGGGGCTCGGGTTGTATAGAAAGAGCATCCGCATCAATATTCATTTTGCCAGAGCGATATGTCAGAGTAATATCATAATTCGCTAAGGCTGCTAGCCATCGGTGGCCTGTTGCATCACGCTTTGCCGTCGTCAACACAGAAGTGAGAGGATTATTATCCGTACGAACATGTACCTGGTTCCCATACAAGAAATTATGGAACTTCCCATCACAGTCACGGCCCATTTCAAAGCTAAAAACTCCAACTTCTCACTCTTACTTCTCACTTCTCACTCTTACTTAAGGATCGACTGGCATACGCAATAACCCTTTCCTTCCCATTTTCATCCAACTGGTTATAGGGCTGCACCCAGTCCAATAGTACTTGCATCTGTATGCAATATGAAAGGCTTATCAAAATCAACATATGCCAACACAGGGGGGCTCATAAATTTTTATTTCAACAACCGAAATGCCTTTTCACACTCAGGGGTCCAATTCCAGGGAGGGGGTTTGTGTGGGGGTTCTTACTGTTACCGATCTTCTTACGGGGTCCACCAAGGAGATCATGCAGGGGCCTGGCTATCTTAGCAAATCCAGGGATACATTTCCCATAATAGCTAGCAAATCCAAGAAAAGAACGAACCTCTCGAACACAGGTAGGGGTAGCCCAACTTCTCACAGCTTCAATTTTATCTGGGTCAGTTTCGATTCCTCTGTCTGAAATAATGCGACCCAAATACTTCACCTCTGTTTGCAACAATTCACATTTAGACGCCTTAAGCTTAAAGCCATGTTTCGTCAAGCGATCAATTACTGCCTCGAGCCTCACAAGATGTTCATCAATAGTCCTACCATACACAATTATGTCATCTAAATAGACAACACAACAAGTATGATTAAAGGGGTAGTTTAGTTTTGGTAGAGAGAGCGCTGCACATCACAATTTTGTTGTGAGGTAATGAAAAACTGAGTGTCAAATTCAAGAGAACATGCAATTTTAATGGCAGAATAAACTTTATTTGGTCAAAATCGACCCAGAAACGGCTGAAATATCAATAAATATATCTGATCTTATAATTATTTGGGGCCCAAATAATTAGATGAATTTTTCAAAAAATAAAATAAATGCTTGCACTTTTTCAAAAATTTTCAAAAGCGTTTTTTAAATAGTTGTTGATGATCTCTCTATTTAATCATTATTTAATAAAACATCACATGCATACTTTTGTATGAAAAATTGTTGAAACCAATGCCTCTTAAGACAACGCCCTCTTGTGTTTTAATGACTCTTTTTTTAATGATAACGGGCTTTTTACTTAGCCGTTTGTAATTTAGTATACCTTTCGAGCATGGTGGAGTTATAACTATTAGTTTATAATGTTACTGTCCAGGTTTGGTTACAAAAGTTCAGCCTTACCAAAACTGTACTACCCCTTTAAGTTCTCCCAAAAATTTCTCCATCGCCCTCTGAAAAGTACTGGGAGCATTACATAACCCAAAAGGCATGCGATTACATTCCTAAAGGCCCAAGGGGGGTGGTAAAACAAAAGCAGTCTTTTGCTTGTCTGCGTCATCTACCTCCAATTGCCAATACCATGCTTTCAAATCAAGGGAACTAAACCATTTAGCATCATTTGTAACGTCTCATCAATTATTGGGAGGGCATAACTATCCCTTATGGTCCTCTGATTCAATTTCCTAAAATCTACACAAAAACGGAGGGACCCATCTTTCTTCCTCACCAATACTACGGGACTTGCATAGGGGGAGAATGATTCCCTTATCACCCCTGCTTCGTGCATAGATCGTATATGTTCACGAACTTCAGTGTACATGGATGGGGGTATTCTACGATATCTTTCTCTAAAGGGTCTTTCATCATTTAAAGGGATTCTATGAGTAATAATATCACAATGTCCCAAATCAATTTCAGAAGTGCTAAATGCATTAGAGTATGTTCCCAATACTTTCTTCACGCGATCTACATCAGCGGGGGAAGCAGGAGAATCCGAGAAATCTAAACCATCTATCACTCCTTCACAATTTACAGAATCTGTGGGTAAATCAACACTCTACTGACTCATTTGATTAGCTAACACTGGTCCCTGGACTTGGCATTAATACACAATTCCTAACTTCTGTCGCCTGTGAACCCATCGATCCTCCTCGGAATGATTCTCTACCAAAACAGGAATAATATTAATTTGACGTCTTTCCTGATCAATTCTTACTGTACCTGAATTTACAACAATTACCCAGGGGGCAAAAGAGGTTTTTCAGACATGGGCTGCTGTAAAAGGTTGGCCACCAGAAGTGGTTTCTAGGACCTTCTAGGAACACAACCTATGTGGCCTACTCCGCCAATAAGCTACTGGAAGTCCACAGGGCGGGTATCAAGAAAAACACCCCTAATGCAGCTAAATAGTGTGTATCAGCCTTCGGGGTCTTGAATACACAGTCACACATTGTGCGCAATTACGTCACAATGCATGTTGATACAAGCTTGTTCTTTCATGGAGGTCTTCCTGGGAGTCCTGGGCATCCTATGGTACCAAGTTGAGCATATTGCATCTTTGATTATTGTGCCACACGTCGTTACACCGTGATGTGTCATACACGGACGTGAAATTTCGTATACAGCGCTTATGTAAAAAGGCAACTGAATGCTTAATAATGACAAATAAGCTATATTAAGATCTTTACAAACATGATTAGCATTTGAAATTACTATGAAGTGCATTATACAATGACATCAACTATGTAAATTAATACAAAATACAAAGCATAAGCAATACAAAACAATGACATACATAATCATATGAGTTGTTAGTGTCATGATTGGTTTATATGTGTTTAATTGCTATAAAATGATACGAAATCCATCCAGAATATCATGTATTAATATTTCACCCCTTGAATCAGATACAGGGGGAGGTATGTGTGTGTGTGTTTGTGTGAAAGGGGGAGGGGGTTGGGTCACAATACATAACAATTCATCAATGTACTCCAAATATAATAATAATTCAGGACTACCCACCCAGTTGGGACAAAAATGTGTCTGAAGTTTTACATTAAGGCAGTTATTTAGTTCCTAAAAGAGATACACCGTAAAGCTTACAAAGCTTTACGGATATGGCGTCATGTTAAAGGTTGGTCTCTAGACTGGTTCATAGGACCTTCTACAACCTAGGTGTACAATTATTGGGGGCACACCTTATGCATTTCTGTGTTTTTTCAAAAAATATCCCCATATGTTTTCTAGTGTTTTTTCCCGTGCCCCCCATGCCCCCCCCCCTTCCCCGTCGCTACGCCACTGAATACAACTTACACGTGCATTCCTTTCGGTTAAAATGTATCATCTGTCACAGCGCGAAACGACCCATTGTAATATTTGATCAATCACACAAATTGTTTGTTAGCCTAGCATGAACTTATATTTCAATTGTATCAATGCTTTATATTGAATTTCAACAGATTTTGAATGATTTTGAATGAAAAGTAGGGATTATAATCATGATAATTGCTTTTTCAATTGCCTCCTACGAGTGATTAATCGTAATCCTTACAGTGCGTGGAAAAACATTATTTTCCCACCATACATTATGTGTCAATAAAAACAGTGATGGAACTAGGCCAAAAGATAAGTATCTGTGATCATTGCATTTATATTTTATCTTCATGAAAAATAAAACACGTCATTTTTAACCACTTAAACAAAAAAAATCCCTTATCGCTTTTTGGAGCGGTTCAAATCTTTAAATGAAGAGTTGATACAAATGAATTGCTGCATATTCTATAACTTTTTCGCAATCATTATATTTTTGAGATATTTAAACCCAGTGATAAATTTTAAGCGTTACGTACGAAGACATTTGTTAGCACTCTCAATTTAAGTAGTCATATCGTCACCCGATTGAAAATATGTTTTTAACAAAAACCCTCATGTGTGTTCTTTTCGATAATGCATTATCAAACATCCCAGTTATTTTTTTTGTATAGCCGCCAGAAACGTCAAAATTTGAAAAGTACTAACAGCTGGAAGTCCACATGGCACAGGAAGCGGACATTGAAAAGTGTCCACACAAAAACATAATGCTGCACCTCGATTTATCCAGCCCACACCATAAATCTGGTCAGAATAGTGTCATCAGGGATAAAGAGGTTGTAGTCAAGGTCAAGGATAACAGAAAAACAGCAGTTGTGGTTGATGTGCAGTGTGCGAGATATGGCACGTCATTACATAGAGTTCAAACATTAGAAGCAATTGATGTGTGGTACACAAATCAGCTGCGGAATTAGATCATACACTTGTTGTGACTGATACAGTGGGACCAGTCTGAAGTCTGCTGAGCAGGAACAGAGGTATTCCGTATCCAAATCCAAATGCACAGCTCCCTGAGGTTTCAGGGTATCAGCTAACAAAACACACCCTCTGAGCTTCCTCTGTGAATGGTGAATGGACAACTTGAACCTTCTCTAGGCCAAACCTTTCGGTACCTTGGTGGTGGATTTAAAGAAGGAACAAACAAGTGTTATTCTCTCAGTGAGGTATATTATGGAAGCTCTAGCCCTTGAATCTACGCAACAGGAGGCTGATACAAGGGTCATACTCAAAACACTTTACATGCAGTGTCCAAAATGACGGAGTCGTCAGAATAATTTTTCATACCAATGTCACTGACATCATAAACATCATAATTTTATACATCTCACCGATCTCTCAGAGCTGTGTGTGAGGAGTAAGGGCAGCCTAGAATTGGAATATACTGACAGTGCAAGATTTGGCAAAAACCAGGCCGATGCAATAACAGATGACATTATCACTCAATCACGATACCTCACCATGTGTACACCACAGACGCTGACCAGTTTAAAGATTCCAATCTCGGAAAATTGAGAGCTTAGGAGTTATACTGAACTATTGTACATGTAGCTACTGCCTCCTACAGAGGACGTTTCTCCTGCACCTGCAACGTGTTGCTTATGACATCAAGGATAATGTGCACATTATCAAGCCAAACATTCCTTCATGTACAGGGTTCGGATGATCCCTGAATGATGACAAAGCAGTTCTAGTGTCATCTACACAGCAAGCCGGAACAGCAATATCATGTAAAGGTGTCAAAGGGTGTCACAAGAACTGTTTCTGCTTGAAGAAGGCAGTTCCATGTTTCTGAAGTCAGCAACAGATTTTCGTAACATTTGGCAATTATTTCAAATATTTCACCGTTGTGAAATACAACCAATCATGACATTAACAGCTCAAATTCTTATGTATTTCTTTGTTTTGTATTGTTTATTAATTTAGATAGTTGGTGTCATTGTATAATGATCTTCATAGTCATTTTAAATGCAAATCAAGTTTGTAAAGATCTTAATATAGCTTATTTGTCATTATTAAGCATTTAGTTGCCTTTTATTCATAAGCGCTGTATACGAAATGTCACGTCCGTGTATGACACATCATTGTGTAACGACGTGTGACACAATAACCGAAGATGCAATATGCTCAACTTGGTATCATTTGATGCGCAGGACTCCAAGGACGACCTCCTTGAAACAACAAGCTTGTATCACTATGCGTTATGGTGTAATTGCGCAAACGGTGACTGTGTCTTCATGACCCCTAAGGCTGATACACATTATTTAGCTGCATTAGGGGTGTTTTTCTTAAAACCCGTCCTGTGAACTTCCAGTAGCTTATTGGCGGGATAGGCCACATAGGTTGTGTTTCTAGAAGGTCCTAGAAACGATTTATGGTGGCCAACCTTTTACAGCAGACCATGTCTGAAATCCTTTAAAGGAGACGTCCGGACGATTTGTAAAAAATTCTACCATAATCTACATAAATCAAATACCAAAACTACCTACTTTTAATAAAAAACACCCTCCAAACCTGTCACAATCGAATTTTTAGTGTCACTAGTTTTGAATCGTAACTGTTCACTTTCTGTACGCTAGCGAGAAAGATCACGTGACGGCGTGGCGTATCAGCCTCACTTTGCGCGCGCTACCGGTGAAGCGGCTGCTATATTTTGCTTCACTTCGCTTGCTAAAATGCCGATGTGTCAAGCGTTTGGATGTTCGAATAAGCCAGGCAATGGCCAGAAAAGGAGTTTTTTCGCCATTCCCAACCCAGCAAATGAGAGGGAAAGGTGCGCTAGATGGCTCGCCAACATTGGAATTGACACATTTGACGTCAAAACGTACAAATATTGCAGGAATCGAGTCGTCTGTGAGGATCATTTCGAGCCGGAGTGAGCACTAGAAGGTCTGCCAGAGTTTCGGCAGGCCCCGCGATGCGAGAGAGGTAGCTAGCTAGCGCGCCAACTGCCTTGTAAGTTGCACTCTTAAAAAGTGCCGAAAAGGAACGAAAATGCAAGATTATCACGATCGCACCTATTCTAGACTATCTCTTATTTTACTTACATGTTTGCAAGGCTTTTAAAACAAATACGAGAACAATTACCTGCAAAAACGGCAAAAAAAATACGCTGATAATCTCCCGATAAATTCCTAACTCGCTCGGACCAGATGAACTGAACCTAGCGCTCTTTTGTTGCCAATTTGCGAATGGGGTAGACTACGTGTATGATACGCATACTACACGTTATATGATATCGCAGCCCAGAATTTGGCAACGTTCGCGAACGATCTGATTTTCTGCTATTTTCAATCGCTTAGTGAAAGTCTCGCTCGCGTAACAAGCGCTTGAGTTTTGAATGTTTCACTTCGGGAAAAGTAATATTTTGCTCAAAACTGAGGTGATTCTGAATGTTCTGTAACTATATTTCCGTAAATATTGTTACATAAATCCAGCAAAGCATCGATACTTGTCATTTTATTGCCGTATAAAAAGATGAATTTGAGCGCGAAACACTGCATTTTTGCAGACCGTTTTTATAAGATTCGATCGGATAAAGCCGCCGCGCAGCAGCCGCGGTTCAGCTGCCTGTGCTGCGCTGGCGGGCGGCCGGACGACCGCGGGCTGCAAATTTTGCGGCAGAGGGCTGATGAAAGTGAGGCTGCTACGTCATGCACAATGCATCCTGGGACAGATTCTACTCGAGGCTGCTCGCGGCCGATTCGAACAAGAAGAATTACCTTATTTTTTCGAAAACTGATTGTGAATGATTCTGATGGTCTTTTCTCATCGGGAAAAAGGTTATAGACTCCTAAAATATTTTACTTTCCCCTGGAAACTGCTGAAAATCGTCCGGAGGTCCCCTTTTAAAAATGGTGGTTTGCCCACATGACCTCATAATCACATGTTGACCTGGGGAGGGGTAAATAACAATCAATAATAACAGTTTCCCTAGGGGGGATCCTAACAGCTCGTTTTGATGCACTCCTAGCAAATCCTATCCTACCCTCAATGTTGGATACCACTGGTGTTTGCATGCATGCATACACCGCCTTCCAAATGGGATTTAGGTTCCTATGCACTGCAAAATCATCGCCAAAATCAGTCTGTCCTATATCTATACATGCCTGAATAATATTAGTACCCACACAAAAAGGAACCTTCTTATTGTATAGCGTGTCAGGGACAACCAAAACTGGGGCGGCTACTTCTTGGGAGGAGGGGAGGGAACCAGGGAGACGAATTGAAATTTCTACACTGTTAAAAAAAACAGTAGATTTTACAGAAAAAAAAATACAGAATCATTCTGTAAATTGTTGTAACTGGAAATTTCCTTTAATTTAACAGAAAAGATCTCTAAAAGAAAAGAAGAAAGGTTTTTTTTACAGGAACTTGTTATGCTTACAGACCCCACGTACTGATTTTCTGTAATTTTACTGAGTGCTTCGTGAAATAAAATAATCCTCATATTTTAAGGAAAGATCTGTTTTCTTACAAAATTCATTTGAGAATCATCGTAGCCGCAGACCATCTGTAATTTTAAGGAATAATTTTAAAGGAAACGAAATAACTGTTTTTCATCAGAATCTGTCATTTATTTTACTTTAAATAAAAAGAAGAAAAGTCATTTTGCAGAAAATTGTTATGCTTACAGACCCCATGTACCGATTTTCTGTAATTTCACAGAGTGCTTCGTGGAATAAAGTAATCCTCATTTTTAAAAGAAAGATCTGTTTTCTTAAAAAATTGTTTTGTGAATCATTGTTGCCGCAGACCATCTGTTATTTTAAAGAATAATTTTAAAAGAAACAAAATAGCTATT
This sequence comes from Echinarachnius parma, assembly GCA_037951105.1. NCBI lineage: Eukaryota > Metazoa > Echinodermata > Echinoidea > Clypeasteroida > Echinarachniidae > Echinarachnius > Echinarachnius parma. The sequence continues at coordinate 118,153 of JBAMJV010005212.1, forward strand.
TTTCAACATAATTTTCTAATTATTTTACTTAAAAAGAAAAGATGAACTGTTTTTTTACAGGAAATTTGTATGTTTACAGTACTTATTTTCTGTTATTTCACAGAGTGCTTCGTGAAATAAAGAAATCCTCATTTTTAAAAGAAACATCTGTTTTCTTACAAAATTATGTTGTGAATCATTGTAGACGCAAACCATCTATAATTTTAAATAACAATTCTAAAAGAAACGAAATAACTGGATTCCAACACAATTTTGCATTTATTTTACTTTAAATAAAAAGAAGAAAAGTTTTTTTGCAGAAAATTGTTTTGCTTACAGACCCCATGTACCGATTTTCTGTAATTTCACAGATTGCTTTATGGAATAACGTAATCCTTATTTTTAAAGGAAAGATCTTTTTTCTTACAAAATTGTTTTGTGAATCATTGTTGCCGCAGACCATCTGTAATTTTAAAGAATAATTCTAAAAGAACCGAAATAGCTGTTTTTCAACATAATTTTTCAATTATTTTACTTAAAAAGAAAAGAAGAACTGTTTTTTTACAGGAAATGTGTACGCTTACAGTACCGATTTTCTGTGATTTAACAGAGTGCTTCCTGATATAAAGCAATATTCAGATTTTAAGGAAAGATCTGTTTTCTTACAAAATTGCTTTGAGAATCATCATAGCCGCAGACCATCTGTAATTTTAAAGAATAAATCTAAAGGAAACGAAATAACTGTTTTTCAACAGAATCTGTCATTTATTTTACTTTAAATAAAAAGAAGAAAAGTCATTTTGCAGAAAATTGTTATGCTTACAGACCCCATGTACCGATTTTCTGTAATTTCACAGAGTGCTTCGTGGAATAAAGTAATCCTCATTTTTAAAAGAAAGATCTGTTTTCTTAAAAAATTGTTTTGTGAATCATTGTTGCCGCAGACCATCTGTTATTTTAAAGAATAATTTTAAAAGAAACAAAATAGCTATTTTTCAACATAATTTTCTAATTATTTTACTTAAAAAGAAAAGATGAACTGTTTTTTTACAGGAAATGTGTATGCTTACAGTACTGATTTTCTGTTATTTTACAGAGTGCTTCGTGAAATAAAGAAATCCTCATTTTTAAAAGAAACATCTGTTTTCTTACAAAATTATGTTGTGAATCATTGTAGACGCAAACCATCTATAATTTTAAATAACAATTCTAAAAGAAACGAAATAACTGGATTCCAACACAATTTTGCATTTATTTTACTTTAAATAAAAAGAAGAAAAGTTTTTTTGCAGAAAATTGTTTTGCTTACAGACCCCATGTACCGATTTTCTGTAATTTCACAGATTGCTTTATGGAATAACGTAATCCTTATTTTTAAAGGAAAGATCTTTTTTCTTACAAAATTGTTTTGTGAATCATTGTTGCCGCAGACCATCTGTAATTTTAAAGAATAATTCTAAAAGAACCGAAATAGCTGTTTTTCAACATAATTTTTCAATTATTTTACTTAAAAAGAAAAGAAGAACTGTTTTTTTACAGGAAATGTGTACGCTTACAGTACCGATTTTCTGTGATTTAACAGAGTGCTTCCTGATATAAAGCAATATTCAGATTTTAAGGAAAGATCTGTTTTCTTACAAAATTGCTTTGAGAATCATCATAGCCGCAGACCATCTGTAATTTTAAAGAATAAATCTAAAGGAAACGAAATAACTGTTTTTCAACAGAATCTGTCATTTATTTTACTTTAAATAAAAAGAAGAAAAGTCATTTTGCAGAAAATTGTTATGCTTACAGACCCCATGTACCGATTTTCTGTAATTTCACAGAGTGCTTCGTGGAATAAAGTAATCCTCATTTTTAAAAGAAAGATCTGTTTTCTTAAAAAATTGTTTTGTGAATCATTGTTGCCGCAGACCATCTGTTATTTTAAAGAATAATTTTAAAAGAAACAAAATAGCTATTTTTCAACATAATTTTCTAATTATTTTACTTAAAAAGAAAAGATGAACTGTTTTTTTACAGGAAATGTGTATGCTTACAGTACTGATTTTCTGTTATTTTACAGAGTGCTTCGTGAAATAAAGAAATCCTCATTTTTAAAAGAAACATCTGTTTTCTTACAAAATTATGTTGTGAATCATTGTAGACGCAAACCATCTATAATTTTAAATAACAATTCTAAAAGAAACGAAATAACTGGATTCCAACACAATTTTGCATTTATTTTACTTTAAATAAAAAGAAGAAAAGTTTTTTTGCAGAAAATTGTTTTGCTTACAGACCCCATGTACCGATTTTCTGTAATTTCACAGATTGCTTTATGGAATAACGTAATCCTTATTTTTAAAGGAAAGATCTTTTTTCTTACAAAATTGTTTTGTGAATCATTGTTGCCGCAGACCATCTGTAATTTTAAAGAATAATTCTAAAAGAACCGAAATAGCTGTTTTTCAACATAATTTTTCAATTATTTTACTTAAAAAGAAAAGAAGAACTGTTTTTTTACAGGAAATGTGTACGCTTACAGTACCGATTTTCTGTGATTTAACAGAGTGCTTCCTGATATAAAGCAATATTCAGATTTTAAGGAAAGATCTGTTTTCTTACAAAATTGCTTTGAGAATCATCATAGCCGCAGACCATCTGTAATTTTAAAGAATAAATCTAAAGGAAACGAAATAACTGTTTTTCAACAGAATCTGTCATTTATTTTACTTTAAATAAAAAGAAGAAAAGTCATTTTGCAGAAAATTGTTTTGCTTACAGACCCCATGTACCGATTTTCTGTAATTTCACAGAGTGCTTCGTGGAATAAAGTAATCCTCATTTTTAAAAGAAAGATCTGTTTTCTTAAAAAATTGTTTTGTGAATCATTGTTGCCGCAGACCATCTGTTATTTTAAAGAATAATTTTAAAAGAAACAAAATAGCTATTTTTCAACATAATTTTCTAATTATTTTACTTAAAAAGAAAAGATGAACTGTTTTTTTACAGGAAATGTGTATGCTTACAGTACTGATTTTCTGTTATTTTACAGAGTGCTTCGTGAAATAAAGAAATCCTCATTTTTAAAAGAAACATCTGTTTTCTTACAAAATTATGTTGTGAATCATTGTAGACGCAAACCATCTATAATTTTAAATAACAATTCTAAAAGAAACGAAATAACTGGATTCCAACACAATTTTGCATTTATTTTACTTTAAATAAAAAGAAGAAAAGTTTTTTTGCAGAAAATTGTTTTGCTTACAGACCCCATGTACCGATTTTCTGTAATTTCACAGATTGCTTTATGGAATAACGTAATCCTTATTTTTAAAGGAAAGATCTTTTTTCTTACAAAATTGTTTTGTGAATCATTGTTGCCGCAGACCATCTGTAATTTTAAAGAATAATTCTAAAAGAACCGAAATAGCTGTTTTTCAACATAATTTTTCAATTATTTTACTTAAAAAGAAAAGAAGAACTGTTTTTTTTACAGGAAATGTGTACGCTTACAGTACCGATTTTCTGTGATTTAACAGAGTGCTTCCTGATATAAAGCAATATTCAGATTTTAAGGAAAGATCTGTTTTCTTACAAAATTGCTTTGAGAATCATCATAGCCGCAGACCATCTGTAATTTTAAAGAATAAATCTAAAGGAAACGAAATAACTGTTTTTCAACAGAATCTGTCATTTATTTTACTTTAAATAAAAAGAAGAAAAGTCATTTTGAAGAAAATTGTTATGCTTACAGACCCCATGTACCGATTTTCTGTAATTTCACAGAGTGCTTCGTGAAATAAAGAAATCCTCATTTTTAAAGGAAAGATCTGTTTTCTTACAAAATTATTTTGTGAATCATTGTAGACGCAAACCATCTATAATTTTAAATAACAATAAAAAAAAACACACGAAATAACTGGTTTCCATCATAACTTTGCATTTATTTTACTTTAAATTAAAAAAAGAAAAGTTATTTTGCAGAAATTTGTTTTGCTTACAGACCCCATGAACCGATTTTCTGTAATTTCACAGAGTGCTTTATGGAATTACGTAATCCTCATTTTTAAAGGAAAGGTCTGTTTTCAAAAAGCTAGGACTATAACGTGCGGTGTGCCACAGGTATCAGTAACATTGTTTTAACTTATATTTAACTAGTTACCTTGTTGTACTGACTACTTTGAGTTTAGATTGTTTGCAGACGATTCAATATTTTCATACTTTTGATGAGAGTCAAAAGGAAATAGATTCAAATTAAGTTAATGAGCAATTAAATGCAGTTCAAAATGGTGTAATGCTAATAAACTCACTATTAATTTAAAGAAAACTAATTATATGATTATCCAAAGCAAAATACAGGTTACCTTGTTGTACTGACTACTTTGAGTTTAGATTGTTTGCAGACGATTCAATATTTTCATACTTTTGATGAGAGTCAAAAGGAAATAGATTCAAATTAAGTTAATGAGCGATTAAATGCAGTTCAAAATGGTGTAATGCTAATAAACTCACTATTAATTTAAAGAAAACTAATTATATGATTATCCAAAGCAAAATACAGGTAATGAATGAAAACGGTGTCCTTAAATGTCTGGTACAGATTTTAATCATGTTAATGTTGTAATTGTGGCATCTTGTCTAGGAGTTGAAATTGATAGTATACATTGATTTGGAAAAATCACATTGACTTTGTAAATAAGTGTGTTCGTAGAAAAGTGCGTTAGCTATTTAAATTGAGATATTTTGTGCCTCAGTATATTCTTGTGCTTTTGTATGAATCATTTATACAACTTCAAATTCTCTATGGAATTGAGGTATGGGGAAGCAGTTCTAAATCTCACTTGTATTCATTTAGCTCAACAAATGGCTATGCGAGCTATTATTTAAATTTCAATTTTATTTCCAATGATATAAAAACATTAACATTACGAACAAATCAAGTGAACAATTAAAATCACATTATGACATAGATCTATACGGCGGAGTAATATCAATACTATATAATAGTATGATTAATAAAATAAAAGTCCACAAAGCTTGAAGAAAGGACAGCCCGTTGTAAGTATACTTTGATAATTATTACATTTTAATTATTGGGAAAATCCTCGAAACCACTGTTTAAACAATTGGGGATGTAAGATGATTTTAGTTTGCATGAACTTGCAGTTTCAACATTTGTATATGATTTGTACTTTATCACACTCATTATTAGAATATTGTCAGATGTTACACCATACTTATGAAACAAGACTTTGTTGGACCAAAGCTTTGGAATAGCTTACCCCAGAAGATTAAAGAACAAAAAACAAGATATTCATTTCATAAGACCCTCACAATTTATTTGTTGAACAAATACATCTTTTGCATAAGTTATTATTTAATTTCAAGAATTATTATATCAGCTTTTGTAATACTGGATAATAAAGAGAACCGATCTCGACAAACACCTGTGCTAACTTTCGGTTCTCTACCGATCAGAGCCTAAGGCCCACATATTTGTGGTTTGGTAGTCCTACACTTAAACAAGAAGAAGACTAGTTATGTGAAGTGTACATAAAGAAAGAGCATAAATTCCTCTATTTTTAGATCCATATTTTGTTACTCTACCTGCTTTAGTTATTTTTTAATGATTTTTTTATTATTGCGTAAATCACTATAATTTAGAAAAATCCTTAAATTGGCAACACATTGTAATATTTTAAAAACAGATATTGGCGTTCAAATTGGCAACTTTGCAGCAAAGTCACTTCATATATTTAGTCTTAAATGGTCATTACTAAATATTTTCCACCTATTTTTATGTCATTGGTCGGTCAACAAAATTTAGGAGTTACCAATTTGTAGAGGAAAACAATGATCAGATTTGCCTTAAAATAGCTCTCGTCCTTGATGGGTTAACAACAATTTTAACTTTTGTATAAATATAAAATAATAGTTTACAGTTCGTATTTTAATAATTTGTCTTGGATGTATGTTTAAATGTACATACGATAGTGTTTTTGTTGTTGTTAATACACTTCAAACTTCAAAGATGGGACATATTATGGCCCCACAAGGGTACACCCACCTAGAACCCACTTAATGAAACCATATGGGGCCATCTGGGTGCCCAGATAATGAAACCATATGGGCAGCCCATAATGCTGGTTCCATAATCGATCCCCACGCTATCCCCATTGCTATCGGGAAATTCATGATCGATTATGAACAATTGTAAGTGAATGTAAATTTCTTTCTTTCTTTTTGTAATTAATTCTTTTGAAAGCATTGTTATCATGTCCTTGTTGTTGAATATAATTCATAAACATGTAAATAACAATTGTATATTGTGTTATGAATTTGATTTGAAGGCTAATCATTTCAGAATCAACTCTCTGCAAATACTAACCACTAACAACCCGCATACCTAGAAGATGTGTATATATATGGAACCGATTACATAATATGTTCGTAGGAAAGGTAGGATGTTAGAATGATAGGCTTAGGAAGATAGGCTTAGGATGATAGGACTAGGTTAGCAGGCATAGGATTACAGAATTAGGATTAAGTTAGGGACGTGAATAAGTAGAATGAAGCTCACCACAAGTGCGCCATATTTCATTTCTGTGATATGGATTGACTTTCTGTTTTTTTAAAGAAGAAATTGTTTTTATCACATACAAATATTTTATAAAAACAGAAAAGTAGTAAATTGCAATAAGATTTATGCAGTAAAATTACAGGAGTTCTCGAGACTGCTGCAAGTACATTTCTGTTTTTTAAAGAAGAAATTGTATTTATCACACACAGATTGTCTGTTAAAAACAGATAAGTAGTAAATTGCGAAAAGAATTGTGCAGTAAAATTACAGGAGTCCTCGAGACTCTGCTGCAAGTACTTTTCTGTTATTTTAAAGAAGAAATTGTATTTATCACACACAGATTGTCTGTTAAAAACAGATAAGTAGTAAATTGCGAAAAGAAGTATGCAGTAAACTTACAGGACATCTCGAGACTCTGCTGCAAAGCACTTTTCTGTATTTTTACTGAGAAATTTTCTAACAGTGTACATATCCTAAATAAGGGACTGGTAATCCATTAGCTCCTTCTACCTTAATAAGATTAGCTAAAGAACGAAGAGTAACACTTTGAAGATGATGATCATAAAACGACTTATTTAATGTTGTGACTTGAGACCCAGTATCAATCAAACATTTGCACCTACAACCATTTACAATAGACACAGCTTCATTTGCCCGACCTACTATATTCTTCATCACTGAGGGGGGAGGGGAACCCTTACTAGTACAATGTCCATTCGACTGGCCTACCGCCCGCCCCGTTGCAGAGACCGATTCCCGTTTAAACCAAATGACGCCTGGGGAGGAGGGGGCATGGGAGCATGTGGATTATAACCAGGAGGTGGGGGCCTCTGGAGATTACAATCTCGGGCGTACTGTCCCATCCTTCCACAATAATAACAAGGTCCCTGTGGTGCCCGGGGGGACCTGAGAGGGGGCCTCTGACGCTCCAATTCCATGTCTTTTAATTTCTCCTTAATGTCCCTCAATTCTTTTTCAAGATCTGGGCGGGGGTTTTGGACTTGAGCTGCATGAGCACCCATTCTATTTCGGGGTCTATGAGAGTCTTGGGCATGAAAGTTCCGAAAATCTTCGCTTTCTTGCTCTACCAGCCTAGCTACCCGCACGAGTTCGTCAAATGAAGCAATCGTATCATATTTGTGCCATATGTCTTGTTTGAGACTAACATTGGACAAACCCTTCCAAAAGATCACGCGCAAGGTTTCATCTTTAGCTGACCTCGAGATACCACTCCTATGCTTAGCCCTATCGATTAGCAGCTGAAGGCGTGCGCTGAAGGCCGAGATACCTTCTTCGGGATCCTGTTTAGAAGAGTAGAGCTGCTGCAAGAGCGCCACTTTTTACAGTACCATAGAATCCTTCTAATTTGTTCAGGATATATCGGACTGTTGCGTCTACCTCCAGATGCAAGATCAATTGAGCTGCCTCACCACGCAAAGATCGCCGCACTAGTCTAGCAAGCGTGTCCCCCTTACACCCCTTCTCACTCTCCAGGCATTCTACCTCGTTTTTCCATATTTCAAACGGGACTTCCCCACCCTTGGGTTTGTAATCTCCACTAAACAAGGACACAAAAACAAGGTCTCGACGAGTTCTGTATAACTACTTTGGGGTTAACGTTTTCCTCCAGGGGCTCCCCTTTTAAATCAATAGTCAATACCTTTCGGGGGATGTCCACTACCTCTACCTCTACACCCCGCAAAGTCCCAAAGCTTATACGGCTTTCCCCGATTATCAAATTGACAATAGGCAGTCCCAGTGGGATCTCCCGTGACAGAGTCGACACCGAACCTATCCTGAACCACATCGCCAACATCGGCAAAAAAATGTTTAAGGTCATCCTCTGTGACCCGCTCTACCAACTTCTTCACTAAAACTACACAATCGGCAGCTGTTGCCATCTTAAGGACGTTCCCCAGTTATGTTTGTGCGCATCCGAACTGCGCAGGTTGGTCAGATGACGCATGAATGGCTTTGCGCGTATCTAATTGTGACGTATGAATACGTTTACGCACCTGTCCGGCGGTGTGGAGTTTAACACACAAAATACCACATGTGGGCGCTGCAAGTAAAACACAAAAAAAAAACACCAACACATGGACCGTCCTTTGTGAATATTTCCCCACCCTATCACGGCAATTTTGGCAAGTTTTGTGAAAGTGACATGGGTTTTGAATGTACAACATTATGTGGGTTTTATGAACCCACCCCATCATTGCATCCCTGGATAGGTTCCCGACCAGATGTTGTGGTCTTACGATGTTTTCAGCCGCATGGGGGCGCTGCTAGCACAAAAACGAGCACACGAACCCCCCATTTTTATAGTTTTTCTGTATTCAGTAACCCTTTCTCTATAATTTTGGCAAGTTTCGTAAAAGTGACATGGGTTTTGAATGTACAGCATAAATTTTATGAACCCACCCCATTAGTGCATCAATGGATAGGTTCCAGACCAGATTTTGTGGTCTTACGATGTTTTCTGCCGCATGGGGGCGCTGCTAGCACAAAAACGAGCACACGAACCCCCCCCCCCCCCCCCCCCCCCCCCCATTTTTATAGTTTTTCTGTATTCAGTAACCCTTTCTCTATAATTTTGGCAAGTTTCGTAAAGGTGACATGGGTTTTGAATGTACAGCATAAATTGTATGAACCCACCCCATCATTGCATCCCTGGATAGGTTCCCGACCAGATTTTGTGGTCTTACGATGTTTTCTGCCACATGGGGGCGCTGCTAGCACAAAAACGAGCACACGAACCCCCCATTTTTATAGTTTTTCTGTATTCAGTAACCCTTTCTCTATAATTTTGGCAAGTTTCGTAAAAGTGACATGGGTTTTGAATGTACAGCATAAGTTTTATGAACCTTGCCCATTATCCCACCCCTAACAGAAAACGTCCCTGAGAAGGATTTTTAGGATATTGGTGTTTTCTGCCGCGTGAGGGCGCTGCTAGCAAGATTGAGAGCATACACCCCCAACTTTAAATTTTTTTTTCTTCGTTTTGGATACCTTTCTCTACAACTCTCCCAAGTTTAGAGAAAATTACGTGGATTTTGAAAGACTTATGGGGATTTAAGTTTGCTATTGGACATTTTGTTGCCTATCATGGCCTTGATCCTGTAACGCTATCATTCTATAGTGGACGTCAGATTGCCATATTCTTCAGAGTCCCGTAGAAGAAAAACAAGCACACGAACCTATGGTTTTATTTGCATATTTGGGCTTCGGATGGGTCAAAGTTACGGTATGGAAAGTTTGAAGAAACTGACATGGACTTCACTTTAACTGGGGAACGTCCTTAAAGGAAATTACAAATACAATATCAAATCCAAAATACCACCAAACAATTCAATTTCCTTACAAAAATCAACAAAATGTTAAGAACATCTCTTCAAAAATGTATCCACATAGTGACACACACATAAATCAGCATAGCAATCAATATGACGATAGCTAAGCAAATCAGCCACCAATAATGGGCGAAACATTCCATGGTCATTTCATAACGATCCATGATGAAAAAAAAATACAGCAACGTTCAAAACAAAATATCCAACTTTAAAACAAATATCTCAATCACTCTGTCTTACTAACCATGCTAACTGGTTGTGATTGTTGTGATTGAGAAGCGTCCCTACTCAAATTGAATGCACCCTTCTGTTCATGAATATGGAAATGTTGATGTCTATGAACATATTCTACTACATTTCGAGATGAAGCCAAAACAACATTTCCACTCAACAAAGTCTGGGAGCTAGCATCTTTACAAATCTTAACTTTAAAGGTTTCCTTATCCTTGAATGTATCCATTTAACCTATATCCTACCCATCAAAGAATGGAACTGGAAGTGGAGGACTACGAATTAAACCAAAAAAATTAAATAAAACTTCAATATTCATACAAAAGCCTATCCCCCAAACAAAATTTCCACTTACAGCAACTCAATCATTAATCTAAACTTTTTTCAACGCAAATTTAAGGGAGCATTAATAAAACAATTTCCAAACCAAAACCTACAAATTATATACTAAAACAGCCTACCAATTAATCAATCAATACAAACCAAACTAATTAATCGTGCTGATAACGCTGAATGAATGTCATGAGTTCCGTCTAACGCCCACGCCCCAGGCTGAGACCAGTGGTTTATTTTCGAAGGGTCCGCTAGCTCAACCGGTCTAGCCCAGGGGTGGGGTTAGTTAAACACACAGATCACCGTACGAAATTATATCATTAAAATATAATTTCTAAACAAACAAATCCAAAAAATGAAATGCTTGGACACAATTGAAATTTAAATATCACTTAACAAAAATTGATTTAACAATCCCAGCCATGTCAGGATTACAAATCCTGCTCAATCAATTTCGACTTAATTAACACAATTATTTAATTAACAAACTAAAATATCAATCTGAGTCAACCAATTAAAATCAATGTAATAACTAACCGTTTCTTAAAATTTAAAAAATCAAATTATTAATTGTCCTACTTAATTCCGCTATCAAACACTTATTCCCAGGGGTTTAAAGGGAAGGGGAGGGATAAGTTAAGGAAATGAAGTTAGTATATATGGTGGCCACTTAGCTTGATATATTTATCGGTCGCGGACTCGAAGTGCGCTTGTCGATGATCCGGGATGGTGCGACGGCTCGGATGTGTGCGACGACGGTCCGGGACGGATGCGACGACTCGGGGACGGGCTCGACGTCGGGACGGGGTTGGTTACGGGCTGGGCCGGTAGTCTGTAGACACACAGATGGGCGGCTGGGGGCTTGGAAACAGTGTTGCGGGAACCCACCAGCTCAGCGTGGCGTCGAACAACGGCAGCAAACAGGGTATTGTCGAATATATGTGGCCTCAAACAACTAGGGTTTGTTCTTGGCAACAGTCCATTTATTCGCTTCAGTGTAATTTTTAAACCAACTCCAAAGATGTACACCCATCACTGCACAGTTATTTCTTGACATTTAACTTCAGTTTCTCCAATATATTAAAATTTACTTGTAATTATGATTAATTGTTAATTGGCTGAGGATGATGGTGATGGGGTTCAAAGGGAAGGGCCAACTGCTCTCACTGCCACCGCTTACTCTACTTCGTCACATTTCTACAACTCCGACTATATTCCAATTGCTTCATAATTGTCCCAAACTTATAAAATCAAATAACGTAAACTTGTCCGAATTTGGGAAGAAAAATAATAAACTGCTGGCAAATGCGAAATAATAAGCAAAAATCTCAAGCAAGTAAACTGAAGGCATAACAAGAAAAATATCGAAGAATTGATTATGTATTCGGTTCGGGGAAGTAAAATGGTTTTAGGGAAAATTAATATCAATTGTATTTGTAAATTAATTATTTTGTATTCAAAGTTGGAACTTCTGGAGTGTCTTCATGTTACCAGTACCATACATACATGAAAATGAAATAAATGCAGTCACTTTACTTTAGTGCATGTTATCTACTCTCTTCTGGATTTTACACCACAAAATAGAAACCACCTGCTGATAATGACCGCCTTTTCTTTCTACATATGGTGTTCTTTATGAGCAGGTTTGGCTGCAGTCACTTTAATTACTTTAAAGGGATCTAGTAACTTTGTTGACATGTGCAAAGAGTGATGATTTTGTTATCTAATATGTCCACAGGGTGTTGTGTGAAAATGTCAAGTTATATGGAGGTTATATGGCCGAGTAATGAGCAAAAATGCAAAGTGATATTCACTAACTCATTGCACTCACTTTGTACACGGTTTGGACGATCCAGTGGATAATGTAACATCTGAACACTTCAATCGTAAAAATCTTTTTTTAAGAAAGGGAAATTTGAAAAACCGAAACCTGTCCCATGCTTTTATTGTTAATACAAATACAACAAGGTATGAGGGAACTGCTAGAATTCCAGTTGGATTTTGAGGATTTGGACAATGTAACTAAGTCCCTTTAATTGATCCTATTCCACTCTAGTAAATATCTTTACATGTAGTACATGTTATCTACTCTGTTCTGGATTTTATACACATTTCAATGTGCATATTTCTATAAAAATATTGCAACAACTGATTTACATGTAGCATTGTTATGCCTCCTCAACGAAGTAGCCGGATGCATTATGTTTTCGGGTTGTCCGTCCGTGATCGCGTTATCTCAATAATCGATTGACAGATTCTCTCCAAACTTGGATCATGTATGTATCGTGGGGCGCCAATGTACTGATTAGATTTTGAGGTCCTGCGGTCAAAGGTAACAGGTCAAAGGGTTCATTATATATGCAAAAATAGCTCGTGATCGCGTTATCTCAAGAACCGATTAATAGATTCTCACTAAACTTAGTCCATGGATGTATCTTGAGGCGCCGATGAACTGTTTAGATGTTGGGGTCATGTAGTTAAATGTCAAAGGTCACAGAGTTCGTTATATATGCAAAAATTGCTAGTGATCGTGTTATCTTAAGAAGTGATTAATGTATTTGCACCATACTTGGTACATGAATGTATCTTGAAGTGATACATAACTGGTTATAGTTTGGGGGTCATTATGTCAAATGTCAAAAGTCGCAGGGCACAAAAAGCTAAAATAAGCTAAATTAGCTTGTAATTGCAAAATCCCAAGAACTGAATGTCAGATTTCATTATTTGTCAAAATTCACGCACGACACTTCTTTAGAAATATTCTAATAACAAGAGAAATAATGCAATTGGTATGGTTGTACTTTTACTTAATCATAGAACTGCATAGTATCGTCTAGGATTAGTCTGAATTATGCACATACATATCATTAACATAATAATTGAAATGATTTGATAAAGGGGTTTTGGCATTTTCGTCGACATTTTTAAACCTTTTTGTGCATGTATGTCTAGTCTTAGTAACAAGCGCTTGCAATTTTAAAAATCTTGATTAAACACTCACGTCACGGCGTGGAAAACAACGAATGGTATGCTCTACACTTCGTAAATTTGAGTCCCCTTTTTTACGAAATAGCGCAAAACGTGAACGTGATACGTGATATGTGACTGTTCGTTGCAAGCCGAATAGAGCATCTAGATAAATGGCGCTCTGTAAATGGTATATTATCATTATTTTATTACGTAATTAATCGTGAGAAACTACGTTAACAAGAGCGCCTCACACGAGGTCGCAGAAAAATTCTTTGTTTTTCGTGTTTGAACTGCTTATTTCTTTGATATATTTGGATCATATATTCATCATAGCATCTTTTTGGACAGTTGATATCCAGGTTTGCTTATACACTAGACGGAAATATTTTCGCCAAATATGACGGACTCAACGACAACGAAATCTACAAACAGCGGTACTACCGCCGCAATTTCTTCTCCCTCGCCGCGCGCGGTGAAGGGCAGTAAGGAACGTCCTGCTGAGACCGATACAAGCGTCTTTTTGCTCTGCGACGGGAGTGTGGCTACAACGCTAATCTTAGCGGGGGGTCGCACTCAGAGCGAAAATTTCCGCGTAGCGGCCAAACCTAGGACGGTATTTGACCGAATTAACGTCGGTCGTAGAGCCGCTACGCGGGTACGTGATCAGCCAATCAGAGCGCTTGGACGGCGAGGCTCGCTGCATCACGTGTTTCATGCACTGATTCGTACACACGCGCTGCATGCACAGTATGTTGTGATTTGTACTGCCTATACCGTATGCTTATAGTACAACATGCATGATAAATGGAACGAGTGAAACTCCCGCGTATTCAGAATTGCGAAACTGCAAATAGATCGCGACGGTAGCCAGAGTACGGGGACGGTCACAGCGGATTTAAATCCCCCGTCGCCGCACATGCATCGCAGAGCGAAAAGACGCTACAATCGGAGGCAGTACGGGCGTTGCCACTACTTCAAATATAAACAGATCGACTTCTTCGACAGCTGCTTCTAAAGAGGCGTCGAAATTCAACAGAATACTTGACAAACTCGAGAGTAACGTGGCTCAGATTGCAGAGGCAGTGAGATCCCAAAGCAAACGGACTCACGCCCAGCCCCTAACAGCTATGGGGCCCCATTCGTCGAGCATGCTTGCCAATGCTAATCACCGACAATACAGCCGCTCAGGGTATATAGACCCGAACCTAGCGGGGGAATAAGTGGAGGATTATGCGCATGATATGACTACAGCATGGAGTATGACGAACACATTTATGAAAGTGATGATCGTGCATCTTGCTCTGTGTATGAAATGGTTAATTTGGAGGGGAAAGACGATAGCTCTCTGTACTGTCAAGCGCAAGGCTGCCCCGTCGGCATTCCCAGCCTGGCAACAAAATTTGCTCCGCCTAAAGATGTTGGCGATCCTATCGAAGAAAACATTGCCTACTCGACTTCCTACCTGGTTGGTCACCAGCTCGAAAGCAAGACTTTTGAAGAAGTGTCAAATGAAGTATCCTTTGCCAGACAATTTTCAGCTCATTGACACTTCCATAGTGAACCCACCTAGTTGTGAAAATCTTCCCGTGACCACCAAGGGCCCAAAAGTCAATGTCAAAATGACTGAATGCTTATCTCCGAACTCTGTCATCGTCATCGATTTCGGAGACACAGCAAGATGCTTTTGCTTGTCTGTGCAACGCGCAGTATGAACTGAACTGCCTCAGGAAGGAGTTCATCAAACCTGACAAAACTCTCTAAGTACACATATGTGTGCAAACCGTCAACACCGGTTACTAGACTTCTTTTTGGAGATAACCTGAGCAAGCAGGTGAAAGACATGAACGACTAGCATCTTGCCACAGCTGGAGTCACGAAAGGATATGGTAAATCCAGACCATACTCACACCAGCACTACCATCCCTACAAGGATCATGCGTCAGCACAACAAAGACAGTACCGCGCTGCAGGATGGACCAGCACAAATCCGTCCTACCGCCCACGCAGTTGGACATCTGACAGGCCTTTTTTTTAGGCAGGGTCCCCAGGGGCGAGGCAGATACCAACCTCCTCATAAAATCCAACAATTGTAAGCGTATGGCACAAGAAATTTGGGATTGGTGTACCCAGCGTAATATCTGGATCATAGCTGCCCACCTAGCGGGTAAACAAAACACTGAAGCAGACTTGCGCTCCAGACGTTTTAATGATATAACTCATGAAGTCGCGCGGCAATACCTGAGCGCGTTGCGAAATTATCACGCGAAAAGCCCCCCCCCCCCTGCCTGGTTAGGGTTAAATCAATATCTGGATATTTTATGTTGCAGGTTATGTCCGACCCCCTGGACAAATTAGGACTACACAAAATAAGTATCAGCATAATCTCTGCTCAGGTTTTAGGGAAGGATATTTTTTTGTTGTGTGCGTGTGTTTGAGTATATGTGTATGTGTGTGTGTGTGTGTGCGTGTGTTGTTTGTTGTTTGTTTGTTTTATTTTATTTAAACACGGTAAAAAGCCCTCGATCAGCCAAACAGGCTGTTTTTCAGAGAGGCCGTGATGTGTGTGTGTGTGTGTGTGTGTGTGTGTGTGTGTGTGTGTGTGTGTGCGTGTGTGTGTGTGTGTGTGTGTGTTTGTTTGTGTGTGTGTGTGTGTGTGTGTGTGTGTGTGTGTGTGTGTGTGTGTGTGTGTGTGTGTGTGTGTGTGTGTGTGTGTGTGTGTGTGAAGGGGATGCATGTCCAAAAGTTTCGCTCAATTTGTTGCATCTGCGTAGATGAAGGTCACCAGAAAGACACAGTCCATTAGAGGATTTTCGCAAATACTACGGACGGGCTGAGTACGGGCCGGGAAGCATGTCAGCTGTGACCGTATCCGTACCCTGGCTACGGCGCGAACTATTTGCAGTTTCGCAGTGAAGGGCCGGTAACATTTACGGTAGTTGAACTTAGTTGAACGTACCGTACCGTAGTTGTCCGTGATGCTAACTTTTTACTAACTCGGGGGAGCCGTGATCTTCCAGTTAGACAGAAATATCCACCTCGTATGCCATATACAGTACCCATATGTGACAGTGCAGCGCGCATGTCGGCTGCTAGCTACTATTGTAGTCCAGTCAATCTAGCAAATATTAGGGGGTAACCTCGGCAAAATTGCAACATGGGATTTTCCTTCGACATTTTGTTTAGGAAACTCCCCTGAACTACATACTAAAGGGCCGGTCATACTTGCGGTAGTGGACGTAGTTGAACGTAGTGGTGGCTAACGTTGTTGATCGTAGTTGAACGAAGTTGAAGGTAGTTGAACGTACTAGCATCCGTATCGTACCGTAGTTGTCTGTGATGCTAACTTGGTATTAACTCGGGGGAGCCGTGATCTTCGATTTAATTTTTTGATATGTTCAAAAGAGCGGTACGTTTAGGGCATCCGTAGTAATATTTACTAAACCGAAGTTTAACGTAGTATAACGTAGTCTAACGAAGTCTAGCGTAGTCTAACGTACTTCGTTACGTACTTAAATGTACTCTAGCGTACTCTAACGTACTCTACCGTGCACAACACCAGCATCGACAGTCTTGATCCAGACATGTTTATTTTTTAAAAATAAGACAAATTTTCAAGACCTGCTATGTTTGAAAAACAAGCGCAATGGCCGTACTACACCGCCGATTGGCTGTTATACTCCGTGCGGGGTTGCTATTTACCGTAGTTTGACGTTCTTTAGCGTAGTCCAGTGTAGTGGCTACCACAGTCTCTCGTACTCAAGCGTAGTCAGACGTACCACTCCGTACCTGTCCGTGAGCATGCTGTACCCACATTAGCGTAGTCTAGCGTAGTTGAATGTATTTAAACGTACTTATCCGTACCCTTCCGTGGCCAACCACCGTACCTTAACGTAGTTCAACGTAGTTCCACGTAGTTTAACCTAGTTTAACCTAGTTTAACGTACTTACACCACGTTTGACCCACATTAAATTACCCTACGCATCACTACGTCCATTACCGCAAGTATGACCGGCCCTTAAAAGTCCTAAGAAATCGAAGCTGGGGAAAGTGGTTTAGTTTGCATTATAAATAATGATCTAATTTGCGTAATTGTGAATTTTCTATCTAGGAATAGTACACTAGTATTTCAAACAAATATTATAAGGTATTTTGGGGCAAGGAATCCATTTCCGGTGCTCGTTTGCAAGTGCCATAATGAGCAAAACCCTGAAATCCAAGATGGCTGCTCCTAATTTGCATATTTATGAATATTATTGGTTTTCAGTGACTACAGCCTCTCATAAACAATAATTACAGGGTTTTTTCTTCAATCATGTTCTAAATGTGTATTAAAGATACTTCCGCTTGGTTGTCGCCTTGGCAACCTCTAGCAATGCATATAATTAGCATAATTCAATATTTTCATAATTTTCATATTCCCAGAAATCAGGTAGTAACATCGTGGATAGTGTAAACCCAGACGGAAAAAAGACGAGAAATACCACTTTTTCAAGGTTTTTTTTTTGGGGGGGGGGCAGGAAATCCATTTATGATACCTAATTCGACGTATCACCTTGGCAACCCACATACATCCAAGATGGCCGCCTTTGGCATTTTTAAAGGAGATAATTATATTTGCCACTTTAACGGCATTTGTTTTATGAGAGTATAATTTTGTTACTGTTAGCAACCAACTACATTGAAATGTAAGTATTCTAATTGCTAATTCCAATAATTGAGAGTCAAAAAATTGTAATATCGTTCTAATATAACCTAAATCATAAAGTCGTGTATCATTACATGTGTAATTCGGGGAGCAGCCATTTTAGATTTTAAAAGGTTGCCATGGTGCTATAGGAAATAAGTATAAAAAATTGACTTTGTACCCAAAAAAACCTTGGAAAAGTGGTATAACTTGTAATTTTTACTTTCCGGGTTCCCAATATACTCAATTTGGGGGAAAATGCAAATTAGGTAAATAACCTAATTATGCAAATTATATGCATTGCTAGAGGTTGCGGCAACTAATCTGAAATATCTTCACTACATATTTAGAACATGAATGAAAAATAATAATCTAGAATTATTGCTTATTAGAGGCTGTAAACACTGAAAACCAATAATGTTCAGAAATATGCAAATTAAGGGCAGCCATCTTGGTTTTGAGGGCGTTGCCTATACGGCACATGCAAATGAACACCGTTAATTAATTCCTTGCCCTAAATTACCCTAGAATAATCGTTTTTCTCAATATTGTACTATTCCTAGATAGAAAATGACCCCTTATAACATTTCAGAAATATGCAAATTAGCTAATTATTTTTATAATGCAAATAAGACCACTTTCCCTAGCTTCGATTTCGTAGGACTTTTATTATGTTGTTCAGGGGAGTTTCCTAGACAGAATTCCGAAGAAATTTCCCATGTTGCAATTTTGCCGAGGTCAAGACCCTTTATTGACTGGATTGGTAGGCTGTCCGGGCAGCGGACTAGCCTCACATGTAGATGGCTGTCTATCCCTTCCAGTGTCCCTTGTGATGTTCGTGACGATTGTTTCCCTGACAATAATAAAATAAAAAGAAACACACATTTTACAATTTGTAATGATTTAATTTGTTTCATAATTTTGATTATACTTAGACTGGATATTGCCTTACTACTTAAAAAAATGATATGCTGATGAAAGGGTAGGTACAGAGTCACAGACCATAAAACCTACATTTCGAGAAGGCGACCATGAATGCATGAAACATGTGTGAAATGAACTTTGTTCGTATTGAGTGACAACATCAGATATCATGGAATGACATATTGCAATCGTTTACAAAAATTAGATTGCATTAGTACTGATTCACCTTCTTTTGTTTATAAACCGCACACACCATGTTTTGTTTATGTATTACCCTTCATTGATTTGGTATCATTAGATAGAATGTGTATTCCCCTTTTTACATTCATGATGGATCAAATAAAATGATGTCATTATGTAATCATGGACTGTGCATAACACCTAAACATAGGGCAAAGTCAAAAGCGAAATGTTGCAAAATGCATCAAGTTTGATATTGTCAACAGCATGAACAGTGAAGTCTCCTTTTGATTTGAGAATAGAGTGTTTTATGTTGAGGCGATCATGCATGAATGTCATTGATGTATTCCAGCTCATTTTGCTTCATGAAATCTTGCAACATTTCACTTTAGTCTTGGCCCGGCATTCAGGTAAAATGTCAATTTCATGATAACACAAGCATTACAAATGAGTTATCAATGTAAAGGTGAAGAAACAGGCTTTCCAGTGGTACCAATTTCATGTAGAATATAGAGACGAGATATGGACGCGCCGGACGCTCCTACTTGAAGTGTGGAACTTTCTGTGAGGGGTTTAGTAACTAGTTACTATACTAATTATAGATTGACAAGTCTATTTTATTTCAGTCTTTTTACTGTCGGCCATTCTAACGCGGGCAGTGAAAATGACTTTACTGAAATGTAAAAGAGGCCATGAAAACGATAGATTTGCCGACCAAGAGGCTCACACACAGCCCTGCTACTGCAGTGCTAGTCAATGGGTTTACTGCGTGCGTCACTCCCCGGTGACGCCTCGGCCGGGATGGTGCGAAGGCTAGGCCACGCAAACGCTTGACCAGCTACATGACACAAATTGACAGACATATTTGACTAGTTCAAAGTTCCGCCTGACTCTGAAGAATTGTGATCTGAATCACTTAATTAATAAAGAATTCTAGACGTGTCGTTGTAAACACGTAACAGTAACTTACTTACCACTTACTCTCTCACAATATATAAATGGCTGTAAATGTTCGCGTCTGAGCGTCGGGAGTCGAGTGGCAGCTGCAGCGCAGTCGTTCGATCCAAGTACGTACCATAAGCGCAGAGTACATGTTACAGTATACATGTTAGACAGAAAAATCTTTCTCGAATTATGGGTGTCCATTAATATTAGAACGTCATACGGGCGAGAACAAAAAATCGTCCAAGAACCCTCGAAACATTGGCTGATTTTTTCGAACTACCGTATGTCCCAAAAATAATTACAACAGGACTTTCTGCAACGATAACATCTTTAAAGATAGTAGATCAATCAGAATGATATTTCAGGGCATGAAACTATAACTTATTACCTACATCTTGCAGAAAACCCTATTCGATTTGCTTCAGTGGTCATGGAGAATGGGGGATCTTTGTAAATCATGTCATGGGTCCGTTTCTTCCAAGTTTCACACTTGGATGCTCTTGGCACCCATTTGAATGGAAATATTTTGCTCACAACTGTCAGGGCAACTAACAAATTAATTACAATTCTGTGCATACCGTTATATCAATGGTGTGTACTCGTGTGAGGTTTTGTCGTTGAAAGATGTATTGATCTCTTTATTTAAAAAAAAAGATAAGAGAAAGCCATCAAGGAGGAAGAGCTCAAATCAAGTCTTTCATGAGTTAATGATTTAATTTCTCTATTTAATCATTCATTTTAACACCTTACCAATGTTTGCAAAACTCAGAAATATAATTCCTTTTCACTTCATTTCATTCATTATTTATTTCGTTAGTTGAAAATGAAAGGAAACAAGCAGTCACATTCTCAAAAGATATTTTTGTGCGAGAACACAATGAACAACTTCATATGTGTAAGGCCAGAACACAATGGACAACGCGTCTCCTTACAAAACCTGGAGGGAAGGGACATCTGACATGATTTACCAAGATCCCCAAGATTTACCAAGATCAATACATCTCTCAACAACAAAACCTCACACGAGTACACACCATTGATGTAAAGGTATGCAGAGAATTTGAATTAATTTGTTAGTTGCCCTGACAGTTGTGAGCAAAATATTTCCATTCATATGGGTGCCAAGAGCATCCAAGTGCCAAACTTCGAAGAAACGGACCCATGACATGATTGACAAAAGATCCTCATTCTCCATGACCACTGAAGCAAATCGAATAGGGTTTTCTGCAAGATGTAGGTAATAAGTTATAGTTTCATATAACCTGAAATATCATTCTGATTGATCTACTATCTTTAAAGTTATCGTTGCAGAAAGTCCCGTTGTAATTAATTTTGGGACATACGGTAAGTATCAGCTAGCAGCTTCCGAACTGAATATAGCAAAGAGTGTCGTCTGCTAAATTGTTTATAACACAAAAACTCCACAAAATCTTACGTATCCCTCATACGAGGTAGTGCGTAGGCGTATCTAGGAGGAAGGGGGTTTAGGGGGTTCAACCCCCCCCCCCCCCCCCCTTGACCAAAATTGGCTGTTTTGGGGGGTTTGAACCCCCCCCCCCCCCTTTTAAATTTTAGCCGGTCTCGAGACTACTTTTACGCGGTCTCGACCGACTAAAACCCGGTCTCGGCCCCAAAAGTTTTTGAAGATATCCGGTATCGGGCTCGAAAATTTAGAAAGTATGCTACTTGGTCTCGCCTTCGAATTTGTGTGTACGGACACCTCCCCCCCGCCCCCCCCCCCCCCCCCCCCCCCCCCACTGAGAAGGGATTTCATCTTTGCAGATACTTGGTCTCGGTCTCGAAAATGTTGAAAGTACTTGGTCTCGGCTTTGAAATTTGTTTACGGACACCCCCAGCTAGCAGCTTCCGGGATCGAACTGAATATAGCAAAGAGTGTCGTCAGCTAAATTGTTTATAACACAACAACTCCACAAAATCTTACTTATCCCTCATACGAGGTAGTGCGTAGGCGTATCTAGGAGGAGGGGGTTTGTTTAGGGGGTTCAACCCCCCCCCCCCCCCCCCCTTTGACCAAAATTGGCTGTTTTGGGGGGTTTGAACCCCCCCCCCCCCCCCTTTTTAAATTTTAGCCGGTCTCGAGACTACTTTTACGCGGTCTCGACCGACTAAAACCCGGTTGTTGAGAATATCCGGTATCGGTCTCGAAAATTTAGAAAATATGCTACTTGGTCTCGCCTTCGAATTTTTGTGTACGGACACCTCCCCCAACCCCCACCCCCCACTGAGAGGGGTTTTTAACTTTGCATTTACTTGGTCTCGGTCTCGAAAGTTTTTAAATTACTTGGTCTCGGCTTTGAAATTTGTTTATGGACACCCCCCCCCCCCCCCCTCCCCCACTGAGAAGGGTTTTCAACTTTGCAGGTACTTAGTCTCGGCTTGAAAATTTTGAAAGTACTTGGTCTCGGCTTGGACTTTTTTACAAAATAACCCCCCCCCCCCCCCCCACCCTTTAACAAATCCTGGGTACGCCTATGTGTAGGTGCAAATGTATAGACTCATAGGCGCAAAAGAAAAGTCGCTTGTATGTATCAAGTATGTGTAATGTATGCAGCAAACTCGACACTTGTCACCATGTGACGTCATGAAATCAACGATGGGCGTTCAGACCATTTTTTACGGGCGTTCCCAAAGTGAATTTACAAGTTGATTTTTTTTTTTACCGGGTTTTCCCACGATGAAAATATGTTTTTACTAGTAATCTTCATGAAAATCTACCTTAGATACAGTCAAACACAATTTTGAGCTAGTTTTCTTGTCAGGGGCCATTTCAAGGACCTCCTAAAACAAAAGAATCCGGGGAATGTGAACGTCAACTTACATGGGAAGGCATACCCACCAAACAGGGGGCTCATATGTACTTAATGACTTGCGATATTTATTTCAGCACTCATAAGAAAACCCCCACACAAAGTGTACCTTTTGAGGTGCACAAGTTTTTAGCTATACCATGTATACGGCGTCTTCGATGTTTTCCTTAAAAAGGGTTGGTTTTCAGCACTCATTAAAAAAAAAACAAGAAAGGGGTACTTTTTCAGATGCACAAGTTTTCGACGTTAGGGTCCATTTCAGAGGTTGGGTAGCACTTTTGTATGAGAGATTTTGTAATTATGCATAGAATGTCGATCCTCATAGTTGAGAAGTAGTGTATAGTATACTATTATTAAAGGACAATGAAACTCAAGCAAAATGTTGCTTTCATAGACTTAAAGAGATTAGGGGGAATAATCTCTGAAAAAACTATGGCTCTTTGAAGATGTCCATTTATTCCTATGGGGAACTCAAATTGGCAACGCACTCTGATAAGTGTGTGGACTACAGTAACTCCCCATATGTTTTTTACACAAATGTTCCAATTTTTAAAGTTTTCCCCATAGTCACACTTTTCTATTCCCCCAACTCATTATATGTTATGTATAAGTGCATTCTACAAAATATATGTTGAACTCAAACGAAGGGTAAACATACATTTTGAGAAAATTGAACAAAATTTAAATTTTGTATACAAAATGTATGGAGATTAGTCC
Organism: Echinarachnius parma; assembly: GCA_037951105.1. Classification (NCBI taxonomy): domain Eukaryota; kingdom Metazoa; phylum Echinodermata; class Echinoidea; order Clypeasteroida; family Echinarachniidae; genus Echinarachnius; species Echinarachnius parma. The sequence continues at coordinate 141,863 of JBAMJV010005212.1, forward strand.
ACAACGTTGCCAGAGTGCGTTGCCAATTTGAGTTACTCGTGGAAATTAATGGCTCTATTCAAAGAGCCATAGTTTTCTTATTTCTTGACCGATTGTGCTCAAATTTTCAGGGTATATTCATCCTATTTAGTGTCTTATATTGCATACAACAATTTGTCTGGATTTCATTGTCATTTAACGGAATGAAAACCTACTAGATTTCAAAACGGTACCGAAAGGAATATGCTACAATTGTCTTGATGCACAAACAAGTTATGAATGATAGACTACAATGGACATTTCAGAGTACGAAACAGAAATGCCTAAAGAGCTAGCTGGTCAAATTAATTGTACGTATATAATATATTTCCTTTGTATAATGTATGTCATCATATCGAGCGGCCATTCTTTTTAATAAATTAATAAATACTTCTTTCGATAAAAAAATTATGATGCAACAATACTGCTGAAAACTGCTGAAAATCTACTGTGATAATGCCTGTGTAGTAAATAGGAGTCAATATGGGGTCCGCTCGCTAGTCATAAGGACCGCTAGGCATAAGGACCGCTAGTCATAAGGACCGCTATTCATAAGGACCGCTAGGCATAAGGACCGCTAGTCATAAGGACCGCTAATCATAAGGACCGCTATTCATAAGGACCGATATTCATAATTTGAGAAGAGGGTCGCTATTCATAATATAAGAAGAGGGTCGCTATTCATAATATGAGAAGAGGGTCGCTAATCATAATACAAAATCGGGGTCTTTATTCATAAGGATCCCTATTCATAATACGAGAAGACGGTCGCTAGTCATAATACGAGAGTAGGACCGCTACTCATAATACAAAATGAGATTCGCTAGTCATAATACGAGAAGAGGGTCGCTAGTCATAATACGAGAAGAGGACCGCTACTCATAATACGGAATGAGGACCGCTATTCATAATACGAGAAGAGGGTCGCTAGTCATAATACGAGAGTTGGACCGCTACTCATAATACGGAATGAGGACCGCTATTCATAATACGAGAAGACGGTCGCTAGTCATAATACGAGAGTAGGACCGCTACTCTTAATACAAAATGAGGTTCGCTAGTCATAATACGAGAAGAGGGTCGCTAGTCATAATACGAGAGTTGGACCGCTACTCATAATACGGAATGAGGACCGCTATTCATAATACGAGAGTAGGACCGCTACTCATAATTCGGAATGAGGACCGCTATTCATAATACGAGAAGAGGGTCGCTAGTCATAATACGAGAGTAGGACCGCTACTCATAATACGAAATGAGGTTCGCTAGTCATAATACGAGAAGAGGGTCGCTACTCATAATACGAGAAGAGGGTCGCTAGTCATAATACGAGAAGAGGACCGCTATTCATAATACGAGAAGAGGGTCGCTAGTCATAATACGGAATGAGGACCGCTATTCATACTACGAGAAGAGGGTCGCTACTCATAATACGAGAAGAGGGTCGCTAGTCATAATACGAGAATAGGACCGCTACTCATAATACGGAATGAGGACCGCTATTCATAATACGAGAAGAGGGTCGCTAGTCATAATACGAGAAGACGGTCGCTAGTCATAATACGAGAGTAGGACCGCTACTCTTAATACAAAATGAGGTTCGCTAGTCATAATACGAGAAGAGGACCGCTAGTCATAATACGAGAGTAGGACCGCTACTCATAATTCGGAATGAGGACCGCTATTCATAATACGAGAAGAGGGTCGCTAGTCATAATACGAGAGTAGGACCGCTACTCATAATACGAAATGAGGTTCGCTAGTCATAATACGAGAAGAGGGTCGCTAGTCATAATACGAGAGTAGGACCGCTACTCATAATTCGGAATGAGGACCGCTATTCATAATACGAGAAGAGGGTCGCTAGTCATAATACGAGAGTAGGACCGCTACTCATAATACGAGAAGAGGACCGCTATTCATAATACGAGAAGAGGGTCGCTAGTCATAATACGGAATGAGGACCGCTATTCATACTACGAGAAGAGGGTCGCTACTTATAATACGAGAAGAGGGTCGCTAGTCATAATACGCGAAGAGGACCGCTACTCATTATACGGAATGAGGACCGCTATTCATAATACGAGAAGAGGGTCGCTAGTCATAATATGGAAGGAGGACCGCTATTCATAATACGAGAAGAGGGTCGCTACTCATAATACGGAATGAGGACCGCTATTCATAATACGAGAAGAGGGTCGCTAGTCATAATACGAGAGTTGGACTGCTACTCATAATACGGAATGAGGACCGCTATTCATAATACGAGGAGAGGACCGCTAGTCATAATACGAGAATAGGACCGCTACTCATAATACAAAATGAGGTTCGCTATTCATAATACGAGAAGAGGGTCGCTAGTCATAATACGAGAGTAGGACCGCTACTTATAATACGGATTGGAGGTCGCTATTCATAATACGAGAAGAGGACCGCTACTCATAAAACGAGAAGAGGACCGCTACTCATAATATGGAATAAGGGTCGCTAGTCATAATACGAGAAGAGGGTCGCTATTCATGAATGGAATTAGGATCACTATACGAGAAGAGGGTCGTTAACCATAAACAATTAATAAGGAACAAAATTATAATAATAAAGGGAAATTTGGATGGGGGACACCCTAATTGCTGTGGCGTAGGTATAAGGGGGGGGGCGACAAACGGCCCCGAATATTTGTCAAAAACATTTATTGAAAACATACATTGTTGGTATGTACTTGTATAATGTCGATCAGGAGAGAAATAAAACACACGTCTGCTTCATCACTGAGCTTTAAAGGGTACTACCACTCAAAAATAATATTCTTATTAAAGAAAGGTAACATATTTAGTATTCCATTCCATCAACAAGTTTACACAAATATGTTACCAGAAAAAATATATAATTGGAAAACGCATCACCATTCTAAAGCATGCGTTCATGCGGTCTGAATTGCGAGGACTAATGTGTGCAGAGCGAACGAATCGCCCGGGATTATATTGTCTACAAACGTATGCGTGAATAGCATTGGCGCACTCGCAAATGTTTGACCCGTTTGGAACCAGGAAATAGTAGTGGTTCCGTAAGTGGTGGAAATGAATTGCTTTGTTAATGAATTACACAACCCTTTGCAAAATGTTGGGTATCTATTTGATATCAGAAAACGGTACAAAAACATATAATAATGTGTTGTTATATGTACCTGTTGGTCCCCTTTAATGAATCAAAACATACACATGGCGGATAAATATAACTCATTCCTGGTAATTGCGCGAATGCGCGGTATGCGGTTAACTTAAATAGGACGTGGGAATCGAACCTGATAACATATACTGTATACTTATCAGGGGCGGATCTAGCTTTTTGCTAAGGGGGGGAGGGTTGACCCGATGACGATCTAGCTTTTTGCTAAGGGGGGGTTTGACCAAATGACGATGCGGAGCATCGTCCTTGAGCCGCCGTAAGTGATTTTTTGCACCTTTTTTTTTCACTTCTTTCACTGATACATTTTCACTTGGCAGCCCAGGGGGGGGGGGGGGTTAAACCCCTAACCCCCCCCCCCCCCCCCTTCTCTCCTAGATCCACCACTGCTAATTTTACGAACACAATATATTTCTTTTAACAAATACAGAAAAAAAGGCGTGCCCAATAACGTACGCGACTCATCACCCCGCCCCCCCCCCCCCCCCCCACACCCATCAGACTGACCGTGCTCCGCCATTCGGCCCGCAGTATTCCCTTTGTACATGTATACATAATTACCAACAATTTTCGTAGCCTGCATGTATTATGAATAGCGACCCTCTTCTCACATTATGACTAGCGACCCTCATTCCATATTATGAATAGCGATCCGGTTCTCATATTATGAATAGCGACCCTCAATCCGTATTATGAGTAGCGGTCCTCTTCTAGTATTACGGACTTTTTGCAAACCTGAGGTTAATGGGTTAATGGGTCCGTGACTGCATTTTGGGGTACGATTGTTTTACTTGACATACATACTCCTTGGATCAAAAGAAGAAAATTCCTCCAAAGAGACGCTCTGTATCTATGCAAATCTATGCAAAATATGATCTCTCAAATATATCAATAAAAACACCACTTTTATAGATATCCCATATCCCAAGTAAAACAATTGTACCCCAAACTGCAGTGAACACCATATTTGTGGCCCCTATTAGAAGAAATGACGTCATTTAGGCGAGAAATTACGTCACTTACGTTCTCTCTCGTCGTCTGGCGGCTTGGTACGAACAGTCACGTCACGTTCACGTTTACGTCACGTGAACGGTTCTGTACCTTTTGTGAAACAGGTCACCCAAATCTACGAAGTGTAGGGTAAAGTGACCCAACAATTTGTCGTTTTCCATGCCGGTAAAACTCGAAGTGTCGCGTTAACCAAATCGTGACGTGCGCGTTTAATCAAGATTTTTTAAATTGCGAACGCTTGTTACTAAGACTAGACATACACGCACAAAGAGATTTAAAAATGTCGACGAAAATGCCGATACCCCCTTATCAAATCTTTTCAATCATTATGTTTATAATATGTACGTGCATAATTCAGAGTAATCTGAGACGATAATATGCAGTTCTGTCATTTAGGTAATGTACAACCATACCACTTGCATTATTTGTCTTGTTATTGGAGTATTTCTAAAGACGTGTCGTGCGTGGATTTTGGCAAATGTTGATTTCCAGCTGAATTGCTACACGCAGCGGACAATTCAGTTCGCATACGCGTGAAGTTCCCGTGCTCGACGTCTGCGCGTACCGTACTGGCCGGCGTTGTATGTGCATGCCTGTGAAAGTGAGTGAGTGAGTGAGTGAGTGAGTGAGTGAGTGACTGGCAGTGGCAGCAGTGATCAATAAGTTTAAAAGTAATAAAAACAATGATTTGATTAATAGTGTTTATTTATGGTTATTGAATCGAGTCAATCTATAAGTCAGTCATTTAATCTAATAAACAATCAATTAATCAGTCAATCATTATAATGAAACAATCACACCAACCAATCAATATTAAATAAATCAATTAATGTATTTGACATTCGAACTAGCTACTTGTAGGCAGTGGCGTACCCAGGGGTGGGTGTAGGGGGGGGGGGGAATATTTCGTCAGACAAATTGAAGTAAGCGGGGGGAGTGTGGGTAGGGGGTGTCCGTAGAAAATGACCGCAGCCGAGGACGAGACCAGGACCGGCCACAAATTTCGAGGCCGAGACCAAGACATTTCTTGAATTATGTAAGGGGGTGGGGATGGGGGTAGGGGGTGTCCATCCCCCAGCCCCCAGGCCTGTGTACGCCTATAATTGTATATTACAGTATAGGTAGGACGGGTTCGTTCACGATTAAATTTACCGATAATTAGTCTCTTCTCAACGACAATTTACATTAATTTGTTTTACGCAAGCGCCAATTTACGTGAGCTTTCATGAATTGCATATAGTATATCTACAAACTGTTGTGTCACGTAACCCAACACTTCGTAGATTTGGGTGACCTGTTTCACAAAAGGTACAGAACCTGAACGTGACACTTCGTAGATTTGGGTGACCTGTTTCACAAAAGGTACAAAACCTTCACGTGACGTGAACGTGAACATGACGTGACTGTTCGTACCAAGCCTCGTCTGGCCAATCTGAGCACTAGTTCATGCCCGATTTCAGGTTCGTCGGAAAATCCAGTACACCGTCTTCAGAATTACGTAATCAGAGAATTATCAACATGTATGTGTGTGTGTGTGTGTGTGTTTTATACGTGTGTATGCGTATGTGTGGTGGATTATGTTACTGGTGTATGCGTGTGTGTTTGAATGTGTGCGTTTGTGGCTGTGTGTACGTGTGTGCGCATTTGTGCGTGTGTGTGTTTGTGAGTGTATATGTGTTTGTTTGTGTTTGTTTGAGTGCGAGTGCGTGCGTCTGTGTGGGAGTTTTATTAATGTTGTGTTTGTGTGTATACGCGTGTGTAAGGGTTTGTGTTTGTGTGTGCGCATGTGTGGGGTGTTTGTGTGCATTTGTGTTTGTTTGAGTGCGAGTGCGTGCGTGCGTGCGGGAGTGGATGTTTGTGCGTGTGTGTATACGTGTGTGTAAGTGTGTGTGTGTGTTTGTGATTGAATGTGTGTATATATGTGTGTGTGTGTGTCTGTGTTGGAGTTGGAGTATTTAATTGTTCGGTGCGTATGTGTATGTGTGAAAGTGTATGTATGTGCATGAGTGTTGACTAAAAGCGAAAATGGTTGAAAGGCAACGAACAGGTAGTGAACAGTACGGGTTGACTAGATCCAATAGACCGCTTCTGTGATGTATGCAAATAATATGCCTATGACGTAATACTCCCCGTTGACAAGCTTAACAATAGTAACTAGGTCCGACAAGCTAAGTATGCCGGAGCTTGACGGACCTAGTTACTATTGTTAAGCTTGCCAACGGGGAGTATTACGTCATACGCATATTATTTGCTTATACAGGGTGGCCCAGAAATAACGGAACGGGGTACTTTCCATTATAAAGAAACATACAGACTAGGTTCACTGGATAGATAATCTTTTAAAAAGAAATTCGATATCAACAACAGTAATTTGGTCAAATATTTTTTTGTTTGTTATCTATCCAGTGAACCTATTATGTACGTTTCTTCACAATGGCAAATACCCCGTTCCGTTATTTCTGGGTCACCCTGTATACTTACAGAAACTGTCGTTTGAGGACGGGAATCTCGTTCTCGTCCACCTAGCGAAAAGACCCTATTATGACTAGCGACCCTCTTCTCAAATTATGACTAGCGACCCTCACTCCATATTATAGTCCCAGACGAGAAATTTCACTTATCGCTACCATCTAAGGAAACTAATCCTAGTTATGATTTTTGAATTGGTGTATATATATAGATCATATTTGGATGTGATAACCGTTGCAGACTGGCAGCTTATTGGTAGTAATCATCTCTGGAATGTACCCCCCCCCCCCCCCCCCCCTCCGCATAATGAAAGCGAAAAGGTAAACTCTGAAACATTCACTAATGATGCAATTGCTGTTTCCACATGGGGCTAGAATGAACTACAAACCACAAATACATGTCTGAAATGCTTTATTTATACCATCCGAATAATCCTTTCTGTCATTCCTGAAGGCAGAATTTGTGTTATGGAAGAAAGGGGCGAACGATAGGGCCTATCAAAATGTTGCTGATTATAGTGATTTTCAGTACATTTTAATTTATAATATTGTCATACAAGTTCCCTGGGTAGTGCTACTGAATCGCAGTAGCCTACAACATGCACATGTTGTATGAGGAAAACATTTATGAACATTTTACAAGTTTTTACCGCAGTTATAAAATGTGAAATTTACGGATAACCCAACTTTGCCACTACTGTGGCATGTTTATGTACTATGTTTTTTGTAGCCATGAATGTTCTTGTGATTGTGCCAAAACATTCACACAATGGATCAGTAGTCTAGTCTTCATCACTGTTATCAGCATCAGAGTCATCGAGGTCTACAACTCTTCCTCGACATCAGCGGGCTGGTTGCTGCAGGTTCGCAACTTGCAGTTTGCACGACCGTCCACACTTGCAGGAAAGTAGTTGCAACACTACATCCGGTGCTGGAGAACCCTGCATCCACTCGATGGCCAGCTTCCCGTCATCATTAGTGGTCCATCCACAACCCTTCGGACTTGGAACATAGGGTTGGCATTGCAGACAGCGCCTCCAAATAGCAGTCTGGTAGTTTGCACGGAAGACGTGCATGAAGAGGCAGTCTTCATATGGTGGAAGCTGACTGGACTCTATCTCTCCCCGTCTGGCACAGAAGAGTTGTTGTCGGAGTTCATTGACTTTCGTGGTGTTGGTAGACGGCACGGCACGTACATGTGGCAGGTGACCTCTTGTAGCTTCTGAAAGAGCCCGGTGGATACTTCCCATGAATGACTGAGCTGACTGAAGGCCCCTTGATAGGTCTTATCCGACTGCATTTGCTTCAAGGCGCCCATCTTTCCCCGGCCTGCAAAGGTACTGACTGTATCACAACTGGAGAACACGTGCAGTCCAACCAGGGCATCACAGACACTGCCTCTCATCGATCTTGCAAGCTTGTCAATGTCTAGGAACCGTGTGCGGGTTTGCGTACCACACTTCTGATACACGGGCCATGGGATGTCCTTATTGAAGGCAAGACACAACACGAGGACATCTGTATCTTCGGCAGTGATCACCACAGCCTTGTACCCAGCATCTGCTGCATGCAGAGCATGCATAAGCATTCGGGTGTATGCTTCCTCCTGCGTGGACTTCAGGTCTGCCACTTCCTCCCAGTGGTCCTTGGTGAGCTTGTAGCAGACCTCCTCGCAGGTTACATAGAGCAACTTTTCCTTCAGTTTATCCCTGCTTTTTGGTTCTTTTCACTCCTCTACCAGGAACCTGATTAGAACTTGTTGGAAGAGCTGCAGAGCAGTTTCCTCCACTGCTGAATGTTGTGGCCCGGTGCGATGCTCCTGAACTGGATTGCTGTGCTTGCACCTCTGTTGCAGCTCTCTGCGTCTTTGATGGACGTCTCAGGTAAACATCGAAGACAACACCAATGCGTTTACTCTGGGCTCTATCATGAAGAGCCGTTGACAGTATCGCTTCAGCCAGGTGTGAAAACGTCTTGTCATTCCCTTTCATCTTCTGTACCAGGCTCATGCCATCAATGACATTTGCTGATGGCTCTGCAATAACTTCAGCGGGATAAACACTCTTTTCCAGCTCTCTGACAAGTGTTGCTTTGTTCGTCTTCCGCAGAGATCCATTGCCATTAGCAATTGACCATGGCAAGAAGCCACCTTCCATGAAGTGCGTATGTACTTCGGGGTGGTCGAGCGGCAGTCGGGACATCTGTGCGTAGTAGTAGGGTAGGAATCGGGCGTAATTCAGCTTGTCATAGGCAAAGCACCATGGAATCATCTCTCGGATATAACGGTCCTTTTCCAGTGAGAAGAAGAAGAAGACAAGACTTATGACCCTCAAGAAGAAAAGAGGAAAACAGCCACAATGCAGGCAAGAGCAGTGAAGTTCTGCACATGTCTATGATTTTTGCTACTGGTAGACAGCTTGACATGTATGACTTCATGGAAAAGCATGGGTTTAGTGATATAGTTCACCTACTCTGTTCAAGGAACCCGGCAATATGTGAAGTGGTAGGAAGACTGCTTTCCTCTTAGTGCCAAACCAAATTTGTCTGATGTTTGCCTTCGGATAACAGAAAAAACAGCTGCAGTGGTCCTTTCACAAAGGTGAACATTTTTAAGCAATTCCAAAGTATGGAACCGCTTTCTTCATGTATAGCAACAGTTTTCAGGTACCCATCAACATGATTGTCTTGCCCAGGCTTGCTGTGTAGTTAACACTAGAACGTCTATCACTGAGGGACTATCCAAATTCTATACATGGTGGAATGTTTGGCTTGGGAATGTGCGCATTCCTATCAATGATGGCGTGAGAAGTTCGTTTGAGGCAAATGAGAAAAGCGTCCTCACTAGGAAGCAGTAGCTTCAAGAGAGCTGACTCGTTGTTCAAAAACTTGTAAGCTCTCAAATTTCCCAGATCGGAATCCTTAAACTGGTCTGCTTTGGTGATGTGCACATCCATTCTTGTGTTCGAGTGATAATGTTATCAGTTATAGCATTGGCAGGTTTGTTTTTACCAACAGTGTCGATATGTGCCGATTCTAAGAGATCCACAGCTCTGAGAGATCAGTGAGACGTGCTTGTGACATCAGTGTCATTGGCATGAATAACTACTCTGTCGACTATGTGTAGAATGTATTAAGTAACAGCCTCTTCATGCCTGTTGTGTAGATACAAGCCGACAGGAACCTTCATAGCAGACCCCACTGTGAGAACTATACTCTTTTCTTTCTATCCACCACCAATGTGCAGATGGCTTTGACCAAGCTAAGATTCAAGCTGTCCATAATCTCACCACCTTTCACAGGGTAAGCTCTAAAGGTTTGTTTTGGTAGCTTGATATACTGAAAAAAATCATGTGGATCAGTAGCTGCACGTTTCCCACTGACTTCATAGACTTTGGCTCATTTTGTATAGGGCACAACTCTGTTCCTGTTCAGCAGACTGCAGGCTGGCCTAATTGTACATGTATATGTTCATCAAAGGTGTATGATATCAGTACAGATTTTTTTTCAGCAATAGATTTGCGTGCCATTTAATGACTGCTTCAAATTGTTCACCTTTATAAGATGGCCAGTTATGGCACACATTGCATTAACAACCACTGTCCTTTTACAGTTCGGTTGTCATTGACTTTGACTACAACCATTTTAATAATAATAATGAAATATTTCTATGAAGCGCATAACACAGAAGCAAAATTGCATGTCTCTTTATCCCTGATGACACGATTCTGTTCAGGTGTATGGTGTGGCATGGATGAATGGAGATGCAGCATAGACAGATAGAGGGAGCATACTTTTCAACTCTTTTTGTAGAGATGGCTGCCTTTAGTGGGTTTTTGTAGATGCTTTTCAAGTTTCGTTTCATGTGGACTTCCAGCAGCTAGTCCAACTATAGGTTGTGTTTCTAGAACGGTCATATGAGACATTTATGTGGGCCAATATTTAACATGAACCAACTTTCACGATATATCTCCTTTAGACCTAGAAATAAAATTGCCCTCAAACGTGTCCTGTAAGCCTACAGACACACCAACCTGGGTGGGTAGACCTCGATAATAATTATGTTTGGAGTCCATTGATGAAAGGCTGTTCTTTTTAACTCCCCCTTCCCTCCTTCCGGGTATCTGATTCACGGGATAAGTATTTTGTAACCAACATGGGTGGGTAGACCTCGATAATAATTATGTTTGGAGTCCATTGATGAAAGGCTGGTCTTTTGAACGCCCCTTTCCCTCCTCCCGGGTATCTGATTCACGGGATAGGTATTTTGTAATTTTGTGGAAATATTTTGTATCATTTGATTATAGTAATTTAACCACATCTAAACAAATTATAACATTAAAAACTCATATTCTTATGTATTTCATTGTTTTTAATGCTAATGTGATTTATTGTTTATTAATGTATATATGCTAAGTTTCATTATACAATGCTCTTAAAAGATATCTAAAATGCGAATTGCATGTTTAAAGATCGAAATATAGCCTATTCTTCATTTTTAAGAATTTAGTTGTCTTTTATACATACGCGCTGTATACGAATTTCACGTCCCTATGTGATGTATCACGTTGTAACGACGTGTGACGCATTACCCAAAGATGCAATATGCTCAAATTTGGTATCAAACCATGCGCAGGACTTTAGGAAAGTCCTCCATGAAACAACAATATGGAATCAGCAGTGCATTGTGGTGTAATTTTGCAAAATGTGTGACTGGGTATTCATGACTTCTAAGGTTTAAACACACTATTTAGTGTATTATATAGGTAAAATGGTAAAAATGCAAAATACATACACTAAGCTGCACTTCTGGAACGGTTATCACATATTGAAATAATCATATAGTCCCTACCAATAACTTAGTAGCCCTAAAGTTTAGTTTCCTCAGATGGTACCGATATATGCCTGGGCCCATGGACTATTATGACTAGCGACCCACATTCCATATTATGAATAGCGATCCGGTTCTCATATTATGAATAGCGACCCTCAATCCGTATTATGAGTAGCGGTCCTCTTATAATATTATGACTAGCGACCCTCTTCTCACATTATGACTAGCGAACCTCAGTCCATATTATGAGTAGCGGTCCTCTTCTCGTATTATGACTAGCGACCCCCATTTTATATTATGAGTAGCGGTCATACTCTCGTATTATGACTAGCGACCCTTTTCTCGTATTATGAATATATAGCGACCCTCATTCCATATTATGACTAGCGACCCTCCTCTCGTATTATGACTAGCGACCCCCATTTCGTATTATGAATAGCGGTCCTACTCTCGTATTATGACTAGCGACCCTCTCCTCGTATTGTGAATATATAGCGACCCTCATTCCATATTATGACTAGCGACCCTCATTCCATATTATGACTAGTGACCCTCATTCCATATTATGACTAGCGACCCTCTTCTCGTATTATGACCAGCGACCCCCATTTCGTATTATGAGTAGCGGTCCTACTCTCGTATTATGACTAGCGACACTCTTGTCGTATTATGAATAGCGATCCTCATTCCGTATTATGACTAGCGGTCCCCTTCTCGTAATATGACTAGCGGTCCTCATTCCGTATTATGAGTAGCGGTCCTCTTCTCGTATTATGACTAGCGACCCTCTTCTCGTATTATGAATAGCGGTTCTCATTCCGTATTATGAGTAGCGGTCCCCTTCTCGTATTATGACTAGCGACCCCCATTTCGTATTATGAGTAGCGGTCCTACTCTCGTATTATGAATAGCGGTCCTCTTCTGGTATTATGACTAGCGACCCTCATTCAATATTATGTATAGCGACCCTATTTTCGTATTATGAATAGCGGTCCTTATGAGTAGTGACCCCCCCAATATAAATTATGAGTAGCGCCCCTTCTTCATGTTTATGAATAGCGACCCCGATTTTGTATTATGAATAGCGGTCCTTATGAGTAATGACCCTCAATGTGAATTATGAATAGCGACCCTCATCTCACATTATGAATAACGGTCCTTATGAATAACGGTCCTTATGCCTTTATGAATAGCGACCCCCTTTTCCTATTATGAATAGCGGTCCTTCACGTATAGGAAGTTACACGTTATGAATAACGGTCCTTATGACTAGCGGTCCTTATGACTAGCGGTCCTTATGACTAGCGGGCCCACCCCGTCAATATAGGACCTAAATGTTCGATCCTAAAAAATCTTCTTCAGAGGTTAAAGGGATCTAGTAACTTTGTTGAGATGTGCAAAAACTGATGAATGGTTGATGCAATGTATACTGTTGTTATCTCATATGTCCTCAGGGTATTGTGTGAAAATTTCAGGTCAAATGGACAATGTATGGCCAAGTAATGAGCGAAAATGCAAAGTGATATTGGGTGATATTCACCAACTCACTGCATTCACTTTGTACAGGGATGAAAATCTCGCCCGGAGATTTTCTTATCTAAATACTTCAATCATACATATCTTTGTAATGAAAGGGAAATTTGAAAAACCGAAAGCTGTCCCATGATTTTATTGTTAATACGAATACAACAAGGTATACAGGAACCGCTAGAATTACAATTTTATTTTGAGGATTTGGACAATGTTACTAAGTCCCTTTAAATGACGATAATACATACAAAAACATATATATATATATATATCCATATTAGTGTTCATGTAAACAACTAAGAAAGGGTGCGGAGACATGGAACAATAAAGAGGCTGTGAGTGGCCAATGAGACTTGGCTAGAATTTGAGGGAATACGCACAAAGAAGAGGCTTATGACGAAAGGGTGGGTAGCGTCGCGTAGCGTCGCGTTGAATGGAACGCGACCATTCGTCCAAAGCCCCCCCCCCCCGGTTTTGACGAAAGGGTGTGTTGGGAGCGTTAAGGTGCGTCAGCTCAGATAACGCTACCAAATGGCACATACAGGAGGGCCACTCCCCCCCCCCCCCCCCCTGCTTACATAAATTTGTCAGACGACATTCCCCCTCCCCCCCATCCTGAAAAAAATCCTGGGTACGCCACTGGTCTGACCACCATCATTCAGGTTTGTGTCATTTCAAAATTTCGATTACACACAAATTAATTCAATCCGAAGGGGAACTATTCTAAGGCTTCGATGGTTACTCTTTTTTTTTTTTTTTTGTATATAAGGAGCAAATGTGAACAATAGCCAACCAGAGTTTGAAAGGAACTCCAGAGGGCCAATCAATGGTTCACTGCAACTCAAGTACCAACAAAAAAAAAAATTTATCTAATTAAACAAAAAATTTAAAAAAGGAACACATTTTGGGGTGAACAGGACCCCTAAAAGAAAAAATTATAATTATTATACATTAGAAAGGAGGTAAACATGCACACGGCTTTTGAAGGCTTGGAGACCAGTAATTGAGATATTTCCAACAACCGAGTCAGGGAGACTATTCCAGATCCGCACTGCCGAGTGAATGAAACTCCTGTCCAAGGATGAGGTTTTAGCATCTGGGAGTGCAAGAGCATGGTCCGGCATGGATGCACTAAGCCGGGTCATTCGCCGTCTTTCCAAGGAGGGAGGGAGCATGTCTCCTAGGTCTTTTGGGCAGTGTTGAGAGTGCATTTTGTACAGCACTGACACTGCAGCTACCTGGCGTCTATGTGCTAAGCTGGGGATTGAGAGTTGGGTGCGAGCAGTGGTGTCATCAACTCCTATGATCTTAAGTGCCTTCTTTTGGACGTTGTCAAGCAGGCTAAGAGTTGATGGGGAAGCATTTGTCCAGCAGAGGGATGCATATTCCATGACGCTACGGACCTGTGCTTTGTAGACTGTGGCTCTTCCTTTACAATCAAGTTTGTTTGCCACTTTTCTCAGGGCACCAAGCTTCTGTCCCGCTCTGGTGGTAATTGCTAAGATGTGTTTAGACCAAGTAAGTTTGGAATCGAAAGTGACACCTAGAATTTCGAGCTCATGCTTTGCTGCTAGCTGGCAGTCTCCTAGATACAGGTTCAGTTCTGAAGGAGATCGCTTTCTTGAGAATGTCATGACTTTACATTTTGATGGTTCAAATGTAACCTTCCATGTGTCTGCCCATGATTTCATCCTGGTCAGGTCTCGGTTTAGGCTGGCTGCAACATCCTCGCTAGCTTGTGGTGAAGGGATTGGGGCATAAAATGTTGAGTCGTCAGCATACAGGTATAGCTCATTTTCGCAGACATCTACCAAATCATCAATATAGACAGAGAATAGAAGTGGTCCAAGTATCGACCCTTGGGGGACAGAAGCGTTGATGGAGGAAACTTCCGATGCTTGGCCTGACAGTACAACTTTTAATGACCTATCAGATAGGTAGCTCCGCAGCCAGGTTGATAGCTTCCCACAGACACCTTTTGAAGTAAGTTTCGCAAGAAGTCCATTGTGCCAAACTTTGTCAAAGGCACCTTTTATGTCCAAGGCTACAGCACAAACTTCCTCTCCCTTGTCCAAGGTGTCATTCCATTTCTGGGATAGGATAGTGAGGAGATCACCTGTACTGTGGCCTGGTCGAAAGCCAAATTGTCTGTGGGATATAAGACTGTTCTGGAAGAAGTAGCTTTGGAGTTGTTGGTTCACAGCTGCTTCCATAACTTTGCTGATGATGCTAAGCAGAGAAATTGGTCTGTATTTTGTTGGGTCAGATTTGGAGTCCCTCTTATGGATAGGTGTAACCCTGGCTGTCTTCCACTGACTTGGGAATACCCCTTGTGAAAAGCAAAGGTGGAAGAGGCGACACAAAGGACTCGCGAGTTCTGCGCTGCACTCCTTGAGGATCCTGGCGGGAATTTCGTCTGGGCCAGTTGCCTTGTCAGGAGAAAGCTGTTTTAGGAGTCTATGTACAGCCTTAGGCTTAAACGTGATGCTGTCGATAGAGGCAGTCGTGGATTGGTCCAGATTGGGAGCAAGGTCATCTGCGTCTGGTAAGTGGCATTTCTCGGCAAATGTCTTGCAGAAGACGTCTGACTTTTCCCGTGCTGTAGTGTGGGCTTCTCCATCATGTGCAATGACTGGGATGTCACAGTGGCCAGCTCTACCAGAAAGCAGGTTGACGACCCGCCACCACTTCTTGCTACTGAGATTGTTGTCAGTGAGGTCTTCTTTAAGTTTGCTGTCATAATTTCTTTTAGCTTCTTTCTCTATTTTATTGTAAGACTTTCTTGCTTTAGTGAAATTCTCTTTGTTAGAATCTGTCCCATGCTTCTTTAGTTCTTTGAAGATCCTGCGTTTCTTTTTAGCAGCTTTCCGGCATTCATCGTTAAACCAGGCTTTGTCACTTGGTTTTTTGGTGACAGTCTTATTGGAAATGTATAGGTCCATGGCATCAGTGATGATCTCTGTAACCCTATTACATGCTCTTTCTGGGTCTTTTTCCTGGAATACTCCCGACCAGTTAACAGATGTGAAGTAGCCCCTCATCTCCCAGTAGTTGGCTTTGTCGTATTGCCAGACTCTCCTCTGGTAAGGCTTATCTCTGAATGCAGCGACGTCTAGTTTTACCAGCACTGGATTGTGGTCAGAGGTGCCTACATTAGCAAGGGTAGAAGAGGAGGCAGGTATATCAGTCAGTACCAAGTCCAGTATTTGGTCCCCTCTCGTTGGCTGATTCACAATCTGGTCCAAACCGAGTCCACTTGCAATCTGTAGCATACGCCGTCCAGCAGAGTCGGTATTGCGGCTACCCAGCCAGTCCTCATGATGGACATTGAAATCGCCGACGAGCATGACACTGTGGGCTCCAAACTCTTCAATTTTTGGAATGGTGTTGGTGTCCAAATATTCTATTATGTCATTGTTAGCACTGGGTGGTCTGTATAATGCTCCAATAAGTAACTTCTTAGACTGCAGACTTACTGACAGCCACATAAGTTCTAGGTCTTTATGATCTCTCTGTGAGTCATGGTGGATGGCTACTCCTTCTAGACTGTAGACCGCGATACCCCCTCCAGATGTTCCAGTTCTATCTCTGCGGCAGCACATGGTGTATCCTGGGATAGAAATAAAGTCAGCTCCATCTTGTACTGTCGAATCAAGGAATGTCTCCACTGCGATAACTATTGTTGGCTTTTTCTCCAAACAAAGGTTGGAAAGTTCTCCAATGTTAGATCTTAAACCGCGGATGTTTACCTCCATTATAAGCAAATTTTTATCACGTGGTCGTTGGGCAGGCGTATGTCGTTTCCGATTTGATCTGTCCGTTCGAGGCTTATTTTGTCTGTTTTTGGCAACTAATAGTCGGAATACAGGAGCCGCCGACCCCTGTATCCCCCAAACACACTTGAGCAGTGCGGCAGAGGTACACACTATACATGACCTGATCTGAAAGCATCAATTGACTCATAACTGAGCTAATTGAGTACACGTCATACAAATCTTTTTTTTTCAAATTTGAACTTCATTTACCGAAAGAGCATACAAAATAATGTCGAAATACCCCAAATCAATTAAATATGTTTAGAATTGGCTGAGATATGCCTAATCGCATGATTTTTTTGTCAATGGGAAATCAGTGCTTCCAACGCACCCTTTCGGCAAAACCGGGGGGGCTTTGGACGAATGGTCGCGTTCCAGTCAACGCGACGCGACGCGACGCCCCCAACGCACCCTTTCGGCAAAACCGGAGGGGCTTTGGACGAATGGTCGCGTTCCAGTCAACGCGACGCGACGCGACGCTACCCACCCTTTCGGCATAAGCCCAAATAAGATGTTATATAACATGGGACAAGGAAGGTGGAGTGTGGTCCATAGAGAAAGTGAAGGAGGCATGTTCAAAGAAGTGTACCATGCAGGTGGTAAGATCATGAATGAGCAGACATGCGAATATGGGAGGAGAGTGGGCAGAGATCAAAGGACCATTAAGTTCACTTCTGATTTTTGCCCAGATGAGACCCATTTCCTCGATGTCACCGTCAACAGGCGAACCGCCATATCACCACAGATCTCTACACCATTACACTGTGTATATATATATATATAAATACATATGTTTTTTGTGTATGTGTTATCGTCACTGAGCCTCTGAAGAGGATTCTGCTATGATTTATAATAATCATGAATACAATTAGGTGTGTGAGGCTCGCTAGAGTTCCAAGTAAGTTGTAAGGATTTTGACAATGTTACTATATTATATACCTTTACAAATATGAGTTTTTGTAATGCTAGTCACTTATTTTTATATTCATAAGAGTGAATGTCACTTACTCCGATATCAAGGTTTGTATACCATGCATTACTATCATTATAAAGATTTAGATATTAATGTGTAACTCATGTCTCTGCATGATGACAGATATATACACTGTTGCTAAAGTTGGAATATTCTCTTTAGATCCAACTTCATTCTTTTTCCTGTTTTTTGCGCCTAATGAATTTGTTTAGACTAAAAAATAATGATTACATGATGTTTCCAAACTACCAATGTACAATAAATGGTTCCATGAATTTGTATAAATTAATTGAGCCTTATGTTTTGAACTTTGAAATTCCATATTTTGCGAGGACGGTGAATGTTCCTTTTTGGCATTTCCGGTTTCTACGGCACAAGTTAAGCAATTTGCGATCATCTATCCTGGTATTAAATCGTGGACGTCCAAGAGATTCCCGTAGCGTTAATTGACCCTCCTGTCGATGACGTCTGAGGAATATACAGACCGTAACCTGCGATGTTCCAACGAAATAGTGGACATTGCTGGTTGACACCCCTTCCTGGTGGAGCACAAGCATCGTTTGGTGTGTAGTCAATGGCGTTGGACGGAGTATGGCCTAGAGAGCCTTTGTTTCGGTTGACAGTTTTACAGCCAACTCTGAGAAATGACACATAATGATGACTTGTTGGACATACGCTTTGGAGAGGGAAGGGGCCAAGCATCAAAAGTCCTTCCATTCAAAGCACAAAACCAAAGGCTTAATTAATTAATGCACATTCGTGCAACCTGTTATTATACATTGGTAGTTTGGAAACATTATATAATCATTATGTTTAGTCTAAATTTATTCATTAGGCGCAAAAGCAGGGGAAAATGAAGTTTGATCTAGAAAAATATTCCAACTTTATGAGCAACAGTGTAAAATTTACGATATAAGAATGTTGGAAATTACAACTTTGGCAGTTTTGGTTATGCAGATAAGGTGGTAAAAAACTTTTACTTAGAAACAAGGCTCATCGTTTTTTAAGAATACCTAATTTATGCTAACAACAAGTCATTTCCCGTTTTACATTGCTAAATACCCTTAGCGTTCAAATTGTTCAGACATCCCACTAGACTAGTGAATCTTTGTAGCACTGCATACATTTCGCATATGATAACACATGAAGTGTGTATATTGCACTACATGTATGTCGCGGCATTTACATGGTTACCGTATAAATGGTCCTAGATGACAGAAAATACAGCTTTGAAATCGTAAGATTAATTTCTCCTGAACTATTTGTTTCCAGCAGTGTTATTAAATGCACATTCATTTGACATGAAATATATCAGAACAATGTACAAAAACATGATTTTGTTTCAATTAAAGGAGAATTCCGGACGATTCGTGCAACCTGTTATTATACATTGGTAGTTTGGAAACATTATATACTCATTATGTTTAGTCTAAATTTATTCATTAGGCGCAAAAGCAGGGGAAAATGAAGTTTGATCTAGAAAAATATTCCAACTTTATGAGCAACAGTGTAAAATTTACGATATAAGAATGTTGGAAATTACAACTTTGGCAGTTTTGGTTATGCAGATAAGGTGGTAAAAAACTTTTACTTAGAAACAAGGCTCATCGTTTTTTAAGAATACCTAATTTATGCTAACAACAAGTCATTTCCCGTTTTACATTGCTAAATACCCTTAGCGTTCAAATTGTTCAGACATCCCACTAGACTAGTGAATCCTTGTAGCACTGCATACATTTCGCATATGATAACACATGAAGTGTGTATATTGCACTACATGTATATCGCGGCATTTACATTGTTACCGTATAAATGGTCCTAGATGACAGAAAATACAGCTTTGAAATCGTAAGATTAATTTCTCCTGAACTATTTGTTTCCAGCAGTGTTATTAAATGCACATTCATTTGACATGAAATATATCAGAACAATGTACAAAAACATGATTTTGTTTCAATTAAAGGAGAATTCCGGACGATTCGTGCAACCTGTTATTATACATTGGTAGTTTGGAAACATTATATACTCATTATGTTTAGTCTAAATTTATTCATTAGGCGCAAAAGCAGGGGGAAATGAAGTTTGATCTAGAAAAATATTCCAACTTTATGAGCAACAGTGTAAAATTTACGATATAAGAATGTTGGAAATTACAACTTTGGCAGTTTTGGTTATGCAGATAAGGTGGTAAAAAACTTTTACTTAGAAACAAGGCTCATCGTTTTTTAAGAATACCTAATTTATGCTAACAACAAGTCATTTCCCGTTTTACATTGCTAAATACCCTTAGCGTTCAAATTGTTCAGACATCCCACTAGACTAGTGAATCCTTGTAGCACTGCATACATTTCGCATATGATAACACATGAAGTGTGTATATTGCACTACATGTATATCGCGGCATTTACATTGTTACCGTATAAATGGTCCTAGATGACAGAAAATACAGCTTTGAAATCGTAAGATTAATTTCTCCTGAACTATTTGTTTCCAGCAGTGTTATTAAATGCACATTCATTTGACATGAAATATATCAGAACAATGTACAAAAACATGATTTTGTTTCAATTAAAGGAGAATTCCGGACGATTTTAAAACAAATACAGTATATTGGAAATAAATCTAGGGAGGTACTTGAATATTTTCAGGATTTGACTCACTTTGGTTGATTTCTAAGAGATTTGTCTAATGTCATTAACTCTAAGGAAATAATTAAACTTACCGCACACAATCATGAGACCCTTACGTAGCACCCTCACTTTGCTCAATTTCTTGAGTAGGCTTGAATCCGGTGCCACTGCATTGTGATCACTGCATGTGTCATTTATAATAGCCGGTCATGCAGAGCCAGCAAATTCAATAACCACGTTTACAGAACTGCGTGTCTATTCAAATTCCAATGAAAGCCAAACGTGTTACAATATCGGGCAGGCAAGTACTTTCAAACGGTTCAACAATGCAGTAATGCTCAAAGGCACGGTCAGTGGCGCAGCGTGGACTAAACTATTCATGATCGGGCATTGTATTGGTCCGATCAAAAGAACACATTCGCTGCAGTGTAAAAACATAGATAGACGCATAGTGAGGGTCGCACGTCACAAATTGGTGCATTGTGGGATAGAACAAGCTCGCTCGCGAATTTGTGTCATTAGAATTTCAAAACCAATTATAAGAACCCACAATCAGACCTTTTTTCACAAAATTGTGTTTATTGACATAGAATATCTGTCTTTCAATCATTAGAAGCTTGAAATCGTATGGAAGTCCACTTTAAGTTTTGCACCTGTGAACTTTGACCTTTACAGTTGACCTTGCCTGATAAAAAACTCTCATTATTTTAGAGCATCTTTCCCACATCTGAAAACATTTGTTTTGCAAGAAAGTTCACTCATCATGGCCTTAAAATAATAATTTGTCGAATATTGTAATTTTCTATAACATGTATGATGTGGTGACCATGATAACTATATATCTCCCAGGAAACCAATATTCAATTCTAGAAACTAGTACAAGATAAGTACAGTATGTATAAAAACCCATTCCCATTAATTCCACCCTACAGGAGCTTGGAACACACCAACGTAACCGGCTCTCAATATCTGTCTGCACTTTCGCAGTGAAAGAAAACGTCGAGTCTTTTATAAATGAGCTTTCAAAACGTACCGGTTACACGCCAAATGTGGAATATGTAGCACTGCCCTATGGAGACGTCAGCCGTTTTAAGATGAGTAGCATTAGCACAGACCTCATGATCCTATGTCATTCTACAGGCATCAAGAGATTGTCACTTACTGACGTGACGGATGCTCTCTATGACAAGTTCCTGAAATCTGCTGAAAATCAACTAGGTAAGTTGAAAGTTCCCTTCTTTTGCAGGCATCTTCATTTTTCAGTAAAACATTTTAAAAACCACAAGGATATGGCGTGATTCAAGTTGGTACACACAGTGATAAAAGATTCAAATGCCGCAAGAAAACCATTTGCTTCGTAATCTGACTCTCAGGCTCATTTATATCCTTTCTAAGTATATGTTTCATGGATCATTTGTATAACTTACACATAAATGGCATATCACCCTGTTACGCCACACACCTAATTGAATCACGTTGAAAATGCTTAAAGGGATAGTTGAGTTTTGGTAAAGTGAGTTTAGTTTTGGTCAAAGTGAATTTTAGTAACCAAAACGTGCACCATTACATTACAAACTAATAGTTAGGCACATCATGCTCGGAAGGCATAACAAATTACTAACGACTAAGTAAAAAACCTGTTATCATTCAAAAAGAGCCGTTTCACTCAAGAGGGCGCTGTCTAGAAATTATTGGTTTCAACCATTTTTAATAAAATATTGAGCATGTTATGTATTGTTGAAATAGTAATTAGATGGAGCGATAATTAAAAACTATTTAAAAACCTTTTTTTTGTAAATTTTTGAAAAGCGAAAGCTTTTTTTAATTTGTTCAACGGCTGGTCCAAAATTATTACATTATTGTGAGGCCCCGCAATTATGACAAATGGTTATGTTAATGGACATTATTTCAGCCGTTTCTGAACCGATTTTGATCAATTAATGCATGTAATGTGGATTCTGTCATTGATATTGTATGCTCTTTTTAATTTGACACTCAGTTTTTCATTACTCACAAAATATTATTTTGAGTAGCGCCCTCAATACCAAAACTTAACTATCCCTTTAACCAAAATATATGTCATCAGAGGCGTCGCGGATCCTGGGGCAGGGGTAGGCATGACCCCCCCCCCCCCTCCTCAATGAAAATATTTGGAGCAAACATATCGTTTTGCCCCCCCCCCCCCCCCCCCCCCCCATCCCTCCCAATATTCCAAAGAAGAAGGAGAAAATCGGCGGTTATAATTCCAGAGAGGGGAAAACATAATCATTAATAATCAACCTTCAAAGAAACCGTTTTCCATTTTGTATTAAAAAAAATAAAGCGCTTCAAATCTTGATTTTGCCGCCCACCTACCGCTCAAATAGTTTCTCATCAATATAATAATTGATTCCCATTATAAACTTCATTCTGGTAACGGGAACTTAATTTTCCAAATGTGTTAGGCAATGCGAATTTATCCAACTCACTTGAATGAAACTGAGTTATGGTTACCAGGTTAAATCGTCATCTATAGAAAATCTTGAATAATAATTCTTACAGTATGTCCCCTTGTCCACAAGCGTTGAACTTTGAAGTAGGATTGGCGAAGCTGTCTGTAGTGGTCAAACTTGTCCAGAAAATGCATGCCCTTTTCTTACCTAAACCGAACACCAAAAAGTATACCCCCCCCCCCCCCCCCCCCCTCCACCCTAAACAACTCCTCGTCATTTAAAGGGATCTAGTAACTTTGTTGACATGTGCAAAAAGTAATGCGTGGTTGATAAAATGTATATTGTTGTTTTATGATATGTCCACCGGGTGTTGTGTGAAAATGTCAAGTTAAATTAACGTTATATGGCCGAGTAATGAGCAAAAATACAAAGTGATATTCACTTACTCATTACACGGTTTCGACGATCCATTGGATAATTTAACATCTGAACACTTTAAGCGTAAATATCTTTTTAAAGAAAGGGAAATTCGAAAAACCGAAACCTGCACAATGCTTTTATTGTTAATACGAATACAACAAGGTATGAGGGAACCGCTAGAATTCCAATTGGAGTTTGAGGTTTTGGACTATATGTTACATTAAGAGTATTCCAATATGTTGATTTAGTAAGGCAACATATTGGAAGCACTTCCTAACTTCCTGACTTAGGCAAGAACTTAGGAAGATATTTAGGACAAATATTAGAATACCACCGTAAGTCCCTTTAATAACCGGTCATCTTATCGCAATATTTTTGCGCATGTTATGTACATTTGTGTGCCAATCAGAGATATTAATTACCTCATGGCTGAATGAGCACAGATTAAAGACACAATAATCCAATTTCAAAAGTCACAAGACTTGTGCATGCCTGTACACTGTTGTGAAACTACACATATGAATGACTGCACGCATTGATTATGGTTTCGAAATTCCATTTATTTTGATTTTTAATGGCACATGTGGTTAAGTGCATGGTTATTGCAACTGTAAAACAGTGCAATCGAAATTTCTCAATTATGCAATAAACTTCAACAATGATATTACTTTTGCGAATTTTGGAATGGTAACCGAGGCTCATTTTTGTACACATAGTTTTCCTAACTACCATATAAATATTAATGTTGGGCCTTGCTCCCCATCCGTATACAACAATTCGCATGTATACTCGCTAAATCGTTCAGCATGCCCATAAAAAACTGTCGATATTTTTAAGCACAAAGCTTGAGGTCTGAAGGTCTCTGGGGGCTCAGTTCCCTAGACCCCATCTCTTGGACTCTAGTAAAGAAGACCGGCTTAGACACAACCTATGCAAGGCTTTTCGCTACTGCCACGCGCGTTTTAAATAAACCCACCGTTTTAACCGCATCTGATGAGTGCTAAAAGCCCAAATCCAAAACTTCCGGGGCCCTGGACCCCGTCAAGGGCAGTTAAAGGGTTCATGTATCCCACCTGGCAATCATATCTGCAAAGGTCCTAAATTAAGCTTACATAGATTTGTTGGTTTTTAGCATTTCGTATCCCTATATAAAGAAACAAACTTGTATTTATTAGGTGCCTTTATCAACAAGCTACCGGGGCTGGTGTTTCCCCTGGACCAATCTCTGATCACCTATACCCGTTCAATTATTTGTTTTCGCTATGTCCTTTAAAAATAGCAAGAATAGCTGCACTACTTCAAGCTGTTTTAACCCTAATCCCACTGGGTTATTTTGGGGACTTGAGTCATTTTGCCCCCCCCCCCCCCCTCAAATCTCGGCAACGAATGGACCGATTGACTTGAAAATTGGCACATACGTAAAACAAGTTAAGTACAATAAGAATTTGAAGAAAAACAAATTGGACCATTATTTTTTTTATAATTAATTAAAATTTTGAATATGCACATTTTTGACGAATTTGGGGGGAAATTGGAATTTTCATCTAAAATCAAGAGAAATTACAGGATTTCTACAGGTTTTCTGTAAAGATACTCTCAAATGATGTTATTCATCATATCCATGTTTTGTATGGTGATAAAATATATCAGTAATTTACATAAATCATGCAAATATGTAAATTAGTATCCCGGATTTACCCACATTGTTTTCATTCTTATGTATTTTATTGTTTTTATTGTTTTGTTTATTTTAGAAGAATTTATCTCTGAAGTGTATGAATACAACTAACAACAAAGAAATAATACAAATTATAATTCAATGTATCAATCATAACAAATTTGGAGTTAACATGGCATCTGATATATGAATTACATAGAAACCTGTAAAAAAAATGCAATTTTTTGTGACGGTTGAGCAATTATCGACCTCTAAACTCAGTTCTACATGTCCGACCGGGGTGAATTATATATTAAAACATGCGGGAGAAAAAAAGTCATGAAGTTTAAACGTAAAATTCCAATTACTCAATATTTGGTCTTTGAACATTGTGAACAAGTTTAATATTTCAAGCTCTAAAAATCATTGTAATTAACTACTCAGTCTAGCTCTTGATTATGTTAAAATATCAGACAATAATCTCGCATCTTTTTTATGCTTGGCTTGCGAAAGGGGACAGTATCTTTCAATATATGCCTACCTTACTGAACGCAAGCTCTCCATATTATTAATGTAAGAGACTTTCCATCTCTGGGGATATTTTCAGTATAGTTGAATGGTAACCCAGAGCAGTTAGGTGCAGCGAGAACGTTACCAGTTGCTGAACTCGTGCAAATTTCGATATTAATCTACTAAATTGTAGCGTTCACCCTTATCTGGCTAGGCAGGTGGTTGTAGGTTCGTGTCAGGATGCCGCTGACCCCGTGCCGTCACTGCCAGATGAGGGTGGGCCGAGCGGTTCTCGTAGACTTGGATTCGTTTGGGCGGAAGTACACCACCCGGTTAGTTCAAGATCCGCTTCACTTAACTCTGGTAGGCGTTGGTATCGCTATATAGCTAGAGAGAATGGATGGCTCTCTCCTCATCTGATGAATAACTCAGGGTATAAAACTATAACTTATTACCTACGTCTTGCAGAAAACCCTATTCGATTTGCTTCAGTGGTCATGGAGAATTAGGATCTTTTGTCAATCATGTCAGATGTCCCTTCCCTCCAGATTTTGTAAGGAGACGTGTTGTCCATTGACAACGGGACTTTCTGCAACGATAACTTTAAAGATAATGGATCAATCAGAATGATATTTCAGGGTATGAATTATAACTTATTACCTACATCTTGCAGAAAACCCCATTCGATTTGCTTCAGTGGTCATGGAGAATGAGGATCTTTTGTCAATCATGTCCCTTCCCTCCAGATTTTGTAAGGAGACGTGTTGTCCATTGACAACTTTCCGCAACGATAACTTAAAAAATATTAAATCAATCAGAATAATATTTCAGGGTATGAAACTATAACTTATTACCTACATCTTGCAGAAAACCCTATTCGATTTGCTTCAGTGGTCATGGAGAATGAGGATATTTTGTCAATCATGTCATGTGTCCATTTTTGTTATGTTCACGCGTTATGAATGAAAATGGACTTGTTCACGCGTTATGAACGAAAATGGACACATGACATGATTAACAAAAGATCCACATTCTCCTTGACCCCTGAAGCAAATCGAATAGGGTTTTCTGCAATATGTACGTAATAAATTATAGTTTCATACCCTGAAATATCATTTTGATTGATCTAATATCTTTAAAGTTATCGTTGCGGAAAGTGCCGTTGTAATTTTTTTGGGACAAGCTGTAGAATACCGAGAGAGAATGGCTGGTTCCCTCCTCATCTGATGAACAACTCTGCTAGGCGTTGGTATCGTTCAGCTACCAAGGGAGAATGGTTGGCTCCCTTTTTACTGATGAATACCGCCAGGGAAAACAATTCAATCCCAACTCGGTATTGGCACTATGCTGCCAGAGCAGCCACCAATCTCCCGCAAAGAATACTCTCCCAGCAATCCTGGCAACCATAATTATCGCCAGCGAGCCGTCCACCAAAGTGGAGTGTTTCTACCACTGGAGAAATCTCTGGCTTGGAGTCAACCAAAAAACAATATACTACATAGGATGAATAGTCCCTGAAAATATTAACACAATCGGTCAAGAATAAAGCAAACTATGGCTCTTTGAAAAGAGCCATTTATTTATACGAGTGACTCAAATTGGCAACGCACTCTGGCAACGTTGTGGACTACTTCCCATACATTTTGTACACAAAATTTCATTTTTTTTGGTTTTGTTCAATGTTCTCAAAATGTAGGTTTACCCTTCATTTGAGTTCAACATATGTTTTGTAAAATGTATGTATACATAACATATCATGAGTTGGTGAATATGAAAAAAAAAATTTGTACAAAACATATGGGGAGTAGTCCTCACACTTATCATAGTGCACATATGAATAAGTGGACATCTTCAAAGAGCCATAGTCTTCTTGTTTTCTTGGCCGAAATATGCTCTAATTTTCAGAGATTATTCCTCCTAATCTCTTCAAGTCTATTGAATTTTGCTTGGGTTTCATTGTCCTTTAAAGGACAATGAAACTTAGAGTATTGCTTTCGGCTACTTTTATCATTTACAGGTTGAACAGACATTTACTTTGATACATGACTTGGCAATTTTGTCCTACTGGATCCTATGAAATCCTTATGTGAACATACCCAAATGTTACTAATTGCTACGGCTGCAAAAGATGATGGGAGCGACCGGAGCGACCATGTTCGTGTAGTTACCCGGCATGTTTCGCAAATTGTGACGTATGTGCGGATGGCCGAACAAAACAAACTGATTTTCAGACACATCAAAGCGTCTACGAGTATTCAAACAATGGTTTGAATTGGACAGGTGTTATTGAATTGAGTTAAGTGCAGGAATGCATCATTGTTCGATCACAGTGGTGTAAGTCTGCACAGACCTAACAATGGCGGCCTCCAGCGTTCGCGTGAATATATAGGTGTAAACGATAGTGTTTTCACATTTTTCTTCCAAAGCAGAAATCTGAGTCGGGGTAAACTTATTCGAAATAAACAAGCATATTACGATGTATAAACTAGGATAAACACTTTCTAGAGTTGCATTGGCCTTTAATAGCTTTCACCATCGCAAACGGGGGAAATTTTAATTAGCATTGGCACCTTGCCACACGTGACTGGCTGAGTCTGCATAATGACGTAGCGCGTTGATTCAAGGTATTTCGTAGCGATCGTATACAAAATGGTTCAGCGCTCGCAGCATGCTCATGAATAGTGATTTTTTTTCCACGACCATTTTCAAACGAATCGTCTATTGGTTGGGGCGGAGTGACGTCACTTCCGTTTAACGACGATAACGCTGACCGTAGTGCGATGAAAACAATAGCCGTCGATTCGTGTATACGCGAATTACAATACATGGGACCGTTCATTAACATCTTGCTGTCGTAATCGTACGATCATCAAGTAAACGCTTACACTTTTTTGATACTTGCGAAGTTGTTTGCTGTTGAAACTTGTGTATTGTTTCAGTTGTAAGTTAGTTTCATAGCTGTCACAATGTTGTATGATTATACTTCCACGTGAAGCCAAGGAGAGGTATGAGACTAAATATTATACTCCATCGGTCTTGCAGTATACCGTTTACCCGCAGATGCGTGGATCAATGACCCGCCCGGCCGACGGCGTGTCGGGCCAGACATTCAGCAGATACGGTTGCTACGCGTTGGTTTTCATCGGTTGCTAGGGATAGAGGTTAAAATGCCCGTTGATTGGTCTCAGTGCTCTTTGTGTACATGCAACTTCAAAACAGGTCTAGAATCTTGACTACGAGTTATTATTATTTATTCGGGAAATGAAACATATAAAAACAATCATCATACAAGGTATAATGAAAACAGGTCACATGAATGCCAGGGAAAGAATAAGATAAACTTAATAACTCTAACCCGAAGTTCATCTTTCCCAGTTCATGTGACCTACTTAACATACAATAACAGTACAATAAGGAATCATAACAATTACAAAAGCATTCATTAATAAGAAATAAAAAACGGTATAGAACAAACAATACAAATAATAATACGATTTTATACACGCGACCCGAATGGCTCCGTCTCTGATTATCATGATTATTGTGTGTCACTCCGGTGACGGTTAAATGGATCTAGTAACTTTGTTGACATGACATTGTGCAAAAAGCGATGAGCGGTTGATACAATGTATATTGTTATTATTTTATATGTCCACTGGGTGTTGTGTGAAGATTTTAAAGGTAGTTCAGATTCGTCAAATCAGATGCGCGGCGCCATCTTGCGTACGCGTTGCGCACGGTGCGTGATGCACGTTAGCTCAGTGTCATGCGGTGCGCGCAAACTAGCCTAGTTCAAAATGGCGACCCGCTGTGTAACATCCCCACGCTTGATGCCCTTTAAGTCAAATGGACTTAGGCTGTGGGACGCTCTACCTCTCACTTGTTGACAACGTGTAAAGGGGATTACAAACATTTCATTTTAAAAGATGCATTACTTGATCAATATCACAAATATAGATGTTCAACGTTGCAAAGCTTGCACATTAATTAACAATTAGCACAAATATGAAATTAGAAATATGCCGTTAGTCTGGACCTGATATATTATAGCGCTACTGATTGGTCATAATTTCTCTGGTTAAACGAATTTGACCAATCACGACATACGAAACGACACCGAACGGCGCTGTCATGTAGCGCTAGCAGACATGCATTATACGCTGAGCATACTTTTAATACGCACGGTACATTGCCGTCTGAGTGCAGGCAGTACATAACTGTACAGGAGTTATGTACATTCGTTGATTTCCCAGTCCTGTAGGGGGCAGTAGCATAGCTAGAGAGGAGTGGGGTAGGATGGTGGCTCGTAAGATATCAAATATATGGAACCCATTAATCTGACAAAAATCAAAGATAATGGGGAAATCATTTTAATATAAAACAACACATGTAAGTTAAATAACAATAAAATCTTGAAATGAATTACTGGGATAGATATCACTATTATTTGTTATATTTTGTTTGTAAATTTACCGAGGGCACATGCCAACTATACTACGCACAAAAAGTTCCGCAATCGAGGTTTGCGCATTAATAACTTTTCTATTACGCTATTACCATTCATAAATTTGGTATCATTGGAAAGCGTAAATTCTCCCCTTTACATTGATATAACATTTGCTCTGAATACCGTAGAACACCATCGTCAAGCACCCCCAAGCACCAATATGCATCTTGCTTTTAAAGAGCGCCCGCTCTCTGTCCAAACGGGAAACTTTAATCAAGAATGCAAATAATGGTGAGGAATATTCATGAGGATAATAATGGAGGTGAATCTCATGGAAACGTCTTTAAAAGCAAGATGCGTATAGGTGCTTGGGGGTGCTTGACGATGGTGTTATACGGTATGTTATCATGGAATGTACATTGTATCCAAATGTAGGGCAAAGTCAAAAGTGAAATGTTGCAAAATGCACTAATTTTGTCAACAAAGGGCCTTC
The DNA here is from genome assembly GCA_037951105.1 of Echinarachnius parma. Taxonomy (NCBI): domain Eukaryota; kingdom Metazoa; phylum Echinodermata; class Echinoidea; order Clypeasteroida; family Echinarachniidae; genus Echinarachnius; species Echinarachnius parma. Next base: position 172,281 of record JBAMJV010005212.1, read on the forward strand.
CTTTTGTTTGAAGATTAAAACGTGGCTTGAATACCTATTACGGTATTACCATTCATAAATTTGGTATCATTGTAAAGCGTAAATCCTCCTCTTTACATTGATATAACATTTTTTTATGGATATTTTATCATGGAATGTGCATTACATCCGAATGTAGGGCAAAGTAAAATATTAAATGTTGCAAAATGCACATATTTCGTCAACAGTGTGCCTTTCTTTTGTTTGAAGATTAAAACGTGGCTTGAATGCATCCCCATTCAAGCCAAGGAAGGTACACTGTTGACAAAATCAGTGCATTTTGCAACATTTCACTTTTGACTTTGCCCTACATTTGGATGCAATGCACATTCCATGATAAAATGTTCATAGCAAATGTTATATCCATGTAAAGGGGAGGATATACGCTTTCCAATGATACCACATTTATGAATGGTAATAGCGTAATAGAAAAGTTATTAATGCGCAAACCTCGATTGCGGAACTTTTTGTGCGAAGTATAATAGCTACGCCACTGCCAGCCCCCCCCCCCCCCCCTCAACAAATTGTGATAAATAATCATTTATTTAATAACTAGTTTTTGTTAAAAAAAAACTTGTTCACATCACATCTATTACCACATTTCAGTTGCAATTTCACACGCAGCCTGTTCATACATGTATACATCTCCATCTCACAATAAACAAACATACAGTCGAGAATATCATGAATATTTACATTTATTGCATTACAAATGAAATACCATATTATGAGAGAAAAGAAATTATCTCGAGTACATGAATTCACTACATGACTATGTTTTTATCATTCTGCAATTGACACAGTATTAAATATCATGAATACGAATTAGTATCCATTGCATCACAAGAAGAAAATTGACATACATGAGAAATCAGAAAGTACAACTTTAACAACAAACGAATTTAGTATGAGTGCTGTACATTTTCAGTGCATTAATTATGTTGACAAACAATAGTGTAATTTCAAAAAGTATTGTCTAAAGACTTCACATACAAATGATACAATTCCATGTGTTAATGTTTTAAAAGCAAAACATTTCTCTCTGTAAAGTAAACCATCATAATTCTGAATTTTGACCTAGATGAATTAATATATATGATAATGATTGACCTTCCAATACATGAACTAATATTAGTCTAGACAATACTAAAGTTTGTAGATAATCTGACCTGAATCATGTAATTACATACATGTAAACATTATATCTGTTCTATAATTTTCTGTGATATTGACTTTCTAAAATGTACATTATGTTAATCATTACTACATCAAATCATTCTGGAATAATTTAATTAGGTGATTGAAAATTGAATGAGTTAATGACTAAGTCAAATCAGAGATCTTACAGAACCGGGCTTACACTTTTCATATGTCATTAGAAAAGCACACAGTAAAGATAATAATCTTGGAAAATTATTTTTGTGCCAATAAAAGACCCCTCAGGATTCTGTGGCCATATTCATAAAACCCCGATAAGCTAGTTGGTTGATCAAATTACAATTACGATGTCCGCTAGGGTTGGCTGGTATTCACAAAAGGGCGATAGGCATAATTCGCTATCGTAGTCAAGGCCTGGCCTGGCATGACAACCCATCTGTCTAAATTCCACAAGCATTTGGTATTCCACGACATTGTTAGTCGAAATGCGAACAATTACAACAATAGATCTGCGATGCCGAATAAATGCATTGAAATCTATTTATGTGGGACCTTCTGTATAGAGCTTTGTTGGACTTACAACAAAGGCGTGAAGTTGAATGACGACCTACCACCCAGCTAAATGTTTCTTATTCACCAAAGCCAGATAAGACAAATTTTAGAGGTACTCGGTTGCAGTGCTGTAGTCGAGTCCGGACTCAGACTCGCTTTTGATGGTCTCGTGACTCGGACTCGGAGCCGAGTCTCGGGGACTCGGACTCGGAACTTGTGGACTCGACTACAGCACTGCAGTCGGTTGTACCTATAAATTGCTAGCAAGTAACAATCTGATCGGTTTGTGTCACTGCGTGAAGCGCGATCGTGAACATGGCACGGAGAATATTCGAGTTAAGTGAATTGAGGCGTGCCATGCGTAGGGAGCGCGTTTTCATGATAGGAGAAACCCACTAGAAGTTTTTGATGATAACGAATTAAGGGGGCGATATAGGGTTTCCCGTGAAATAATTATGGAGATCACAAATCGTATCCCATGTCATGATATAGGTAAAGGCGTGGCGGAGCTTGGTCATAATGTAGTAAAGGGGGGGGGGGGGGGGGGTACAGTACTTATGAGGAGGGAGATGTTTTTGTTTTGTTATATTGGGGATCGTAATGACAAAATGTGCTTCCGCGTGATTCCCGCACCCGAACCCCCCCCCCCCCCCCCCCCCATTCACCCCAATTAAGACAAGGAGATAAGGCCTAGCTGACAGATAGGCTATCGGGCTTTTATGAATATGGCCACTGGTCGCAACATCGTAGCAACTGGCATGTTAGTGAGCCTCGGATGCCACCCAGTCCCTGCCTTGGATCTGAAGGAGCAACGCATGATTACCTACGTTTGGGAAGACAAACAAAGAGAGAAAAAAGAAAAGGGAAATTACTTCAAAATCCAAAATCACTGCAAAGTAAAGTTTTAATAATTTTGCTGATCCTTTATTTAATAATTCATAATAAATTAAGACCATATGTAGCTAAATACACATTCAAGTTGAACACTATACAAGTAAAGCAAGTTACTAAACTAGTGGAAAGGGAAAATAGATGATAATCTTACAAATTCTAAACAGTTATGCAGTATCTTCTTAAACATAAGAATAGCCAGTAAATGTATGATGGCAGTAACAATATAATATAATAAAAGATCCCTAAAAAGGGTTCTGATACTTCCATCAGCCTTTATTAAAAATTAAAACATCTCTCTTGTAATATATTCAGGAAATGCAAATAACTTAAGAAAAAGTCAGAAAAATATGAACTATGTCAATATCTTATTTTATTTCTGACTTGTGTACTATATGATCAGAAAAGTAGGCATATTGCGAACTTCTTTCACATGACACATGTGAAAAACTATAACATCTCAAATGAAATAATGTTTGTAAATAATGAAGATAGATACCTGTAATCTTTGCTGCTTTTACTAATACCCTGTAGGCTTCCAGTGTCTGGTGGGCAACCAGGCGCTGTATCAATATGTTGCCCGAATTCCTCTCCCGGTAGTATCAGTTCCAGTGGCACATGCCCGTGGGATATGTGTGGTCGCTCCTTATGGGAGAACTCTGGTGCCTTTGTGTAAGAGTGGTTTAATTCTCTAAACTCATTAAGTCTATAAGGCCGCTTAGCCACCCAAATAATTACAGGGACACAAGTTATACACTTCAAAGTTAACTTTATTGCTTATCTTTCAATTCAGTGGAAAGCTTCCAACAATCAAAGCCAAATGAAGACTATAATAGTTGAGTTAATGACCCACACAAGTGAGTGCCTATATCAGTATCTAAAGTGGCTACTCCTGGTAGCTAACATTCGATAAACAAAACACATGATTAAATTGGCAATAACCAATGAGGAGTAGCAAAAGAAGGGTCTTGAATAAAACAACAATTTGAAGGACTAAAGGATTAGTTTGAGTCTTTGTTTAAGTGTCCCAAAAGACATAAACAGTTAAGGTCACCATACATTACGGACGCGAGCGATGGCGCTAATTTACGGTGACTCTATACTCTATGGTGTCCAACTAGTGGGGTGTTCACAACGCGACACAGGGTGAGACGTGAACTCTTCATTACGCGAGCTGTAGCAATCGACGAGTCGGTCCTGATGACCTTGCGTTGACCTTCAGGGCGAACGTGAGACGATCAGAGGACGATGACCCTACACCACGAAGGGAAGACGAAGTTCATGACGAGATGACGATGACACTATGACGAAACTGGAAGATGACCCTAAGGGTAGTCAAAGATGACCCTATACGGAGTCGGGGACGACCGCCATCTATAAAGAACAAACAGCCAAAGAATGGATGGCCTACCTATGTCTAAACCATATCCACATACCTACATGGAATATTTCCTTTAAGACACTCACTTCTAATTCACTTGACAACATCTGGCTTGAATTCACATGCAATTCATTAACCCTAAAATAATCATAGATAATCAAAGCTTCATTCAAGCCCTTTCTCAAGTGTAAACATCAAATTAGGGCTTTACAAAGTCCTATTATTCTTACAAGATTATCAAATAACATGAGGCATTTCTCCAATTAATATATATTAACAAGCTACAAAAGTTAGAGCAACATTTTATAATGAACTCACTTCTGTCCAATATTGTTATTTTATCCTTTCCAAAAGAGAAATTACCACCACACTTTCACTCAGATTTCTACTAACGCTGCAGTGCTTAATGCAGTCGAATTAAATTAACAAATGCAGCACCTATATATATCAAGGTATTAAACATTAAAATACTTATAGAACAATAATATATAAAGCAAGTAGTACTTACAATTTGGCCTCAAGGGGAAGGGAATATCAGCTTGGCACTGTCACTGCTGTTGCCACGCCCAACGACTTCAATGGGCCGTATACTACGCACACAAGCCGCTGCATGCTACAATAACTAAATACAGTAGCAGGCTGGTATTCTGGTGGGCATCTCTGACTGGCTTAGCCGGTGTCACTCCCTACAAATTTGGCAGAGAGCGCGAGCTACTCTGCTTCGCAGTACTTTCACGACCAACAACAAAATTAAGACTGCACTGCAATGTCATTGCCTTGCTAACACACCCAGTGCAAGTATCCACAGAACAAAGGCTCTAGGCAATTAGGGTTGCTACGCTACAACAACTATTGTACCTGTTCACCATGCATGGCTTGCCTGCCATGCCTTAGCAGTATACACATATAATAGCACACACACTATCCGCTAAGCCATATGTTGGCCTATACACAATCCACACTACAGTGCACATTCCATGCACACAATGCGCATACCAAAGTGCTATACAACTGACTGGTTTGCTTAACCCACCCCATGTTTATCTATATTCTAACTCACAGATAAAGGACCTGGGAAAATCCTTACACTTTGATCATCTCCTATATAAATAGAAAACGTAATAACAAATAAGCTCCAACCCATGAGAATTTAGAAGTAAAATTCAATTATTGATCCGTGATGTGTCAATCCATAAACCAGCTTAACTCAGGAAGCTATACTGGGGAGAATCATTTACAATCACAATGAGACATGGACTTTTATTTGCAATATCAATTGAAAAAATTATAATTTTATTTATGAAAAGTTGTGACACTTCTGTCAACGATGCCCAAATTGCAAATGTTATGTATATTTTGATGAGTGTATCACTAATCACAGAACTCAGAAGTGATTCATTCTTTAATCTTGGCTACGAGTACATTTGTGAAATTATACCAACATCAAACTCGACATTGTGAGTTACGTGCATAGTCAATGGAGGTAGACTTTAAGTTTCACTTCCATGTAGTTCCAGCCTCCAGTCCAGGGCTATGCTCTATATAGTTCCACTGATCTGTTGATTTTTTCATATTTTGTTTTCACTCACTAGGTCAGTCATTCATAATCATATATTTTGGATTAATGCATATAATTAAAATACAACACGTATTACTTATTCGTTGTCACATTAGCCTAGGATTAGACTCTTACCTTCATATACTGGTGCTTCGAAATTCTTCTTGCGCTTGTCGGATTTGTCGCGTCTCGATAAAGTCATGATGTCTCTCTTGTACTGACCCTGGTCTTGCTACAACGCATCGGGGAATCTCTGGCGGCCGTGCGTCGCGCCGGGTACTGCGAGTGCGAGCTCACCCCAGCCCCTCGTAGCTCACAATCATCTTTCAATGTTAAATTGTCACCCAACATGCCCAAAGCAAGATATATTGAAGCAACAGAAGCTTTCTCCGCAAAATACCACTCAAATCCTTCCATTTTCCTGCACATTTCAGCCACGCGTTTGTTTTGACGTCGCAAAACCGTACTCAGCTCCGTGGTCGTGCATACAACATCAATGCATGTCTGCTACATGACAGCGCCGTTCGGTGCCGTTTCGTATGTCGTGATTGGTCAGATTCGTTCAACCAGAGAAATTATGACCAATCAGTAGCGCTATAATATATCAGGTCAAGACTTAAGGCATATTTCTAATTTCATATTTTTGCTAATTGTTAATCAATGTGCAAGCTTTGCAACGTTGAACATCTATATTAGTGATAATACGCTTGAATTCAAACTGGATTTTAAAGATTTGGACAATGTTACTTAAGTCCCTTTAATTATTAATAAATAAATGCCGGCGAAATTGAAAACTCCAACCAGAAAGTGAAAGTTCCACCACCCCAGTCTTTAGCGATTCGGGTAGGTTTTCCCAAATACGCGGAAACTGGTTTACCGCTGAACAATGCATGCTTTGTGTCCGAGCACGAAGGTAGCGGAACTTCACCGTTTCAGTATTATATGCCGTACTCGTATTTGTATGTTTGACTTAAAGGGGTAGTTTAGTTTTGGTAAGGCTGAAGTTTAGTAGCCAAAACCTGCACAGTAACATTATAAACTAATAGTTATAACTCCACCATGCTCGAAAGGTATACAAAATTACAAACGACTAAGTAAAAAGCCTGTTATCATTCAAAAAGAGCCATTAAGACACAAGAGGGCGCTTTTTAAAAAGGTATTGATTTCAACGATTTTTCATACAAAATTATGCATGTGATGTTTTATTGATATAATTATTAAATAGTGAGATCATCAACAACTATTAAAAAAACGCTTTTGAAATTTTTTGAAAAAGTGCAAGCATTTTTTTTTTTTTTTTCAAAAAATCGTCTAATTATTTGGGCCCCAAATAATTATAAGATCAGATATATTTATTGATATTTCAGCCGTTTCTGGGTCGATTTTGACCAAATAAAGTTTATTCTGCCATTAAAATTGCATGTTCTCTCAAATTCGACACTCAGTTTTTCATTACCTCACAAAAAAATTGTGATGTGCAGCGCCCTCTCTACCAAAACTAAACTACCCCTTTAACTATGTCGCATCTTATTATACAATACAAGTGAGCCAGTAAGTTCGTTTGACATGGTTGCGCTCTTTTCTACCGATACCTCCATAGTCCAAACTTGCCGAAGTTTGTTGTCAATGGACACTTTCAATTCGTGAAGATTGGCTGTCGTTCATCCAGGAGTTCTCGCATGTTTCTCTCTCGCTTCTCCTTTTCTTTAGCCAGTTTTCTATGTTCCCGCTCCATAGCAAGATCTAGGTCATTTAAAAGCTGCGTCGGCATTGTCTTGCTGCTTCATAGATCGTGCTTCGTTATGACCTCTTTGTTAAATTTAAACTTTCGATGTAATACCCCCGTCACATATAGCTACGCTCTCGCGCCGCTCCTAATCCCCATTCATAAAATTGCTACGCTCCTAATCCCCATTCATAAATTTGGCAGTGGGAGGCGAAGCATTGTCCGAACGATGATTAAATGACGAATGAATGGGAGGATTATCGCACATAGGTGAAAGGATAGCCTCTCATGCATGGACATACAATGGCTCCCTAAACAAAAGAGTAGAACGCCAAAGACTCACGACCGCTTTCGACATGTCCAAAGCTTAAAAAGTGGTCGTGGGTCGGTCGTGGGTCTTTTGCCGACCTACTGTTTTGTTCAGGGAGCCATTGTATGTCCATGCATGAGAGGCTATCCTTTCACCTATGTGCGATAATCCTCCCATTCATTCGTCATTTAATCATCGTTCGGACAATGCTTCGCCTCCCACTGCCAAATTTATGAATGGGGATTAGGAGCGTAGCAATTTTATGAATGGGGATTAGGAACGGCGCGAGAGCGTAGCTATATGTGACGGGGCACTAACGTAATAGAACAATGGAACAAATTGATGACGAAAAGTTGTATGAACTAGTACTTATAGTATCCCGTTGGAATCCCATTTTATTTGCTCTTTTTAAATCACATTATATATTTCTGGTCAGTTTCTCTATGTTTGAATTAATTATACAAAAAAGCTGCATTACTTCGGCGATCCCTCGCATATATTCCCAAGTTGATTTCTATCATTCGGGTTTATGTCAGGTTTATAATAGCTTCTGACCACTTGAGCAATGAAAACTAATGGGTTTCAGGGCCGAACACCGAACTAGGGTTTTTTTATAGCTCAGTCGGTAAGAGCGCCGGTCTAGCAATCGGGAGGTCTCGGGTTCGTATCCCGTTTGAATCCCATTTTATTTGCTCTTTTTAAATCACATTATATATTTCTGGTCAGTTTCTCTATATGTTTGAATTAGTAAGGGTATACAGTACATATATGCTGGGCTGGAGAAAGTAGAAAGTACACTAACATGAAAACATTTTTTTTTTTGTTAAGTGATTTTTATTCCTCCAAATATAACATTTACAATTGAATATACATACTAAACAAAATATACATATACAATTATAATGAAGAAAATTAGAAATGGTAACATTACATACATAAACAATTACTAATCAACTGTATATTCAATGTCCTGACTTCATGGAATAAACATAATGGAGGTTATATAACTAAAGATAAAAAAGGGAACTAAAACATGCTCCTTTACCCCCCCCCCCCCCCCCCTTTAGCCCAAGAAAAAGAAAACCCCATCCCCACCCAACCACCGATCACACCACAGTCACACACATACCTCAGACACCCATTCCAGTATATCTGCTCGTTTTAATATCAGCATAAAAAAGTAATTAATTAACAATATAGAGCGAGAGAAGAGACCCAAAACCTTAATAATAATTAACAAATTCTCTATAATACTAACAAAATAAAATTAATCATATTACATGAATTTTATGGTGTTCCCATTTTTGTAAGTGAACCCCTAATTTACCGTTTTTAATAGCAACTTTTTTTTCTTCTTCTTCATAATCCAAAATTATTTTCTGTACTTTCCGTACAGAAGGAAGTACACCTTTTGTTCTAAAAGAGTAAATAGTATGTTTTAACAAAAACATAATAGAGTTACAATACTTAACTCTATACGATCTACCTGCCAATCCTACAAGATTATTTTCCAATCAACATTCCTAACTTCAATCAAATCAAAATATTTAAAGAATATTGACTGGCCTTGAGGGAGACACGGCAAATATTGCCTGAACTAGATTCATATTGCCCGAGTCGAAGACGAGGGCAATATGGATCTAGTGAGGGCAATATTTGTAGTGTAGCCCGAAAGTCCAGTCAATATTGTAATTATTAACTAATCAGACATCTCGAGCGAATATGCAATATATTAATTTTAAGGGTACAAATTGCACAATTCTTACAATTATTGAACGATGTTTAAACTTCAAGTTTTAACCAAAATGCATACATCTTCAACCCAGTTTGTAAATAATCATTACTTAGCTAGCGCGTAACACATTATTACGTCATAATTAGACACGCGCAAATCATTAATAAACGCGCGTATGATTTTGCGCACTCATGCTATAGCGCGCCTTCATACTCGGATATATTAGCCGTATTCACACGATGAAAGCCAAGTTCTTAAGAATTGCAATTCTTAAGAGTTTGCAATTCTTAAGAATATCTTGTGGTTAGCGCTCGTTTGAACACGCAAAACTCGTGGTTATCTTGTGGTTTCCAAACCACAAGATTGCGCGCACTGCAAAATATGCGCAATCTCGTGGTTATCTTGTGAATGAAATGAATGAAATGAAATTTATTTATTTCTCATGTCACCCATGGATGGGTATTGGAGAAAAAGGAAACAGTCAATTTCAAAATATCGATAAATATATACAATATTTACACAGTATGTACAAGTTAGGAACCAATTAAATTGGTAACGGTAAACAAACAAAATAAAGAACAATAATGATAGTAAAAGTAGTACTATAACAATATATATATGGTAATAATAATTATATTACAATGAGTACAAATATATAAAAGTAAATAGTAAGTGAAATATCAATACAAAAAAATAAAACGTAATTAAATATGTATATTTGATTGGGCAACTAAAAAAATTAATATTATTGTTGATAATAAGATCGTCATTTACAAGCTTCAAGCTATTTTATAATGAACTAGTTTATGAGAAATTCCTGACGATAAGACTACAAAATTTAGCAAGGTTTATCATGGTAGAGTAATTAGTAGAATTAAATCATTCATTCATCTTTTCAATGTTAGGGCGTTTTCTATACTACTTGGTCAGATGCCTTTTTCTTTCCACTTCGAAAAGAGGGCATTCAAAAAGATAATGGTATTCATCACCAATTTTCTGTTGATCACAACGCGGACAAAGGCGATTTGATCTTTCAATATTATTGTATCTGCCAGCTACAATCGGTAACTTGTGATTACCACATCTAAATTTAATCATCATTGTCCTCAATTTCAAAGGTATCTTTGTAAGATAAGCTTCCAATTCGCAAGTTCCTTTGAAAATACGATAGTTTATGCACAGTGAATTTGTGTTTACTTCATAGTGCCAATTCTGGGAGTAAATCAATATCAAACGTTGATTTATTGTATTTTTTATTCAATTCAATGAGTATTTGGCACAATCATTCCATAAGTATGACATTCCAGTTTTGTCAAGAATCAATTTAATCTTTTACCAAACCACAAGATAACCACAAGATACTTGTAAGATTTTGCGCAGAATGAGCGCGCGATGAGAGCGCGACTGCGCGCAGTCTATTTTTTTTTAGCGTCTGAACACAATCAGCTTCGAGACTCGTGGTTTGGGTTGACCTCATGACCGAGATATGCTTCCGGTGTGAAAACAAGTCAAGTGAGCGCGCGTGACCTCAAATGAGAAAGGCGCGCACACTACTTCCGGTTTTATTCTTAAGAATTGCAACTCTCGAGAATTGGCATCGTTTGAACACACATTTTGCAATTCTTAAGAGTTGCAATTCTTAAGAATTGCAACTCTTAAGAATTAGCTTTCATCGTGTGAATACGGCTATTGACCGGCAAATTACACACAAAATCCCATTGACTTTTCTGAGCGGTCAATAAGATTTTGTCCATTGGTTTACTGTGTGATCTTATTGACCGGCAAATTACACACAAAATCCCATTGACTTTTCTGAGCGGGCAATAAGATTTGTTTTCACCCGTAGTTTTGTTGGCCTACTTAACTTGGAGGGCAATATCGTTTTAAAATTGCCCTGCTCAGATGTCTGCTATGGTTAATAATTATATAATATTGACTGGCCTTGAGGGGGATACGACATAATATTGCCTGAACTAGATTCATATTGCCCGAGTCGAAGACGAGGGCAATATGGATCCTAGTGAAGGCAATATATATGTCGTATCCCCCGAAAGAGCCAGTCAATATCATTATTATTACCCATATCAGACATCTTGAGCAGTAACGGAAATTAGTAAAATGTAAACTTTGTATTAAACTTACCAAAACCAAGTCTCTGCTTGATAAAATGTCACAAGTACGGCTGCGGCTTGTTTCGTGTACACACCAATGGCAAATCACTATCGCGAGATTTTTCCCGCGGGCCAGTTCACTTTGTAAAATTTCGACTACGAATCGTGAAGTGCCCGGATGTCATATTCCCCTCTTTTTTAACACGTAAATCCCATAGGCTTTTGTGAAAGAGGGGAATTTGGGAAATATTCCCCTATTTCACCTGCTGGCACTTGAAACAAGGGGAATATGATTTTGTAAAACCACAGCTCAGATGTCTGATATGGGTAATAATCTATTATATCTAACCAAAACCTTTGTACGTATACGCATTTACAAAATAAGTGTGAATATGTCTCAATCTCATTTTTACAAAAAGAGCATAGATTATCAATAACAAATCCAAACCTAAATAAATGTACTTTTGTATATAATGCCCTATGCAATAATTTATATTGAAATTCTCTCAATTTACCCCCCAGAACTGCACTCTTTATTCTTAAAAAATATATTCTTCAATTCTTCAATACTCTAATCAAAATTAGTATGTCCATCCCCAATACACAAATTATATTCCTTTTGAAGATGTTTTACTAAATATTCATACATATGCCTAGATTTAAATCAATTAACATTCCTTTATATCCCAAAACTTTTAATAAAGTCACTCATAGCTTTATCATCTTTCCATCTAAGAGGCGATGCACCAAAAATATCATGAATCTTTAATAATCCTTCTCCTTTTATTCCCAATCCTACAAAGTGAGCAACAGATTTCAAACTACCATTCAACATTATATCAGACACCTTGCTTATACCTCGTTGTAATAAATCTTGATCAAAAATCATTCTATTTCTTAAGCACACATGTCTATTATCATAGAAGGGCGGAACTTCTTTTAAATCCATCTTATGAATATCATAGTCACATAAAAACACAAACCTTCCTCCTACTGATCTACAACAATAATCAAAATAAACCTTCCATCCTAAATGCTTATCCCCATACAAAAGACGTTTAAGCCACATTATTCGTTGAGTTTTTACAAAAAGTTCAAAATTATTCCAAATTCATAATTCTGATATAAAATTTTTCTCTTAATTCGATCCTTACCATTCCACAAAAAATCAAATGAGAGTTTATCAACTTCCTTATAAACCCACCGAGGTACCGAAATTAAAGAAACAAAATTTAATTGTAAAAGTGCATACGTTTTTAATAACTGAATTTTGCCCATCATTGTTAAATCCCTTGGCTTCCACCACCCTAATAAACGTTTTATCTTACTTAATACTTCTTTATAGTTCAAATCATCTTTCCGTATTTTGTTACGTGTATAATACCCACCTAAAATCTTTATTTCATGAACTAAATTTCCAAAGGTGGGTTCCCCTGGTATTTCAGTAACCTTAAGTCCACTAATTTTCTCAAAATCTTCAAAAATCTGTTGTAATCTTTTTATAGATTTTAAATCTTTAACAAATATTTTAATATCATCGGCATACATTACTTGTTTAACTTCATGATCCCCAAAATTAATTCCTTGCAAATTAACATCTTTCCTAATAACAAAAGCCAAAGTTTCAATGGCTATCACAAATAAATCAGGCGAGAGAGGATCCCCTTGCCTCACCCCTCTCAAACTATCAAACTAACCCGTTGAATGCCCGCCATTCATTAGACAACTATTTATATCTTTATATAACATCTGACCCAATTACAAAAGGATTCCCCAAATCCAAATAATTTCAATACATTAAATAAATACCTATGTGAAATAGAGTCAAATGCCTTCTCAAAATGAACGGCGCCTAAAAAACCAACATATCTATTCAATGAATAAAATACCATATCATCTATCAAACGTACTGCTTCTCCTATATTTTTATTTTTAATATATCCAACTTGATCATAATGGATTATTTCCCCAAGTACTTCTTTCATTCTCTTTGCCAAAACTTTCGAGACAATCTTATAATCCACATTTAAAAGTCTTATGGGTCTATAATTTTTCACAAAAAAAACATCTTTACCTTCCTTCTCAATCAATGTTATGACCCCTTGTATTTGAGAAGTTGACAATTCCCCTCTATCAAAATCTTCATTAAATGCGTCTTCCACCATGTCTCCCAAAACCGGCCAAAAGGTGCAATAAAATTATACAGTAAAACCATCATTACCCGGTGATTTATTTAATTTCATTTCCTTCAAAACATTATGGCATTCTTCTTTCACCATTTTACCTTCACATAATTCCTGACTATCTCTACTTAATTTAGGTATATCCTTTAAAAAAAAACTGTACCACTTCCATCTAATAATTCTATATCCTTTAATGCATACAAATTTTTATAAAATATTTTAATCACATCTAATATACCATTTTTATCTTGTATAATTTTATCCTCTTCATTATAAATCTCTCTAATTACACTTTTTCTCTTATAAGTTTTTAAAAGCTGTTCAAAATACTGCATATTTCTTTCTCCCTCTTCAAACCATGCTGCCCGGGACCTCACCCTTACCCCTTGATAATAATACTCATATAAATTCTTTAACTCCATTCGTTTCTTATCAATTTGTTCACTTATAATTTTTAAAGGTGTATTAACTAATTGTTCTTCTAAATCTTCCACTTCTTTTTCTACTTTTTCAATCTTTTCTCTTCTTTTCTTAGCTTTTCCAGAAGAGTATCTAATTATATATTCCCTCATCTTCATTTTAAGAAAATCCCCAAAAATAACTTTATTCCCAATTTGCGGACGCCATTCCTTATCCAAATTCAAAATTTCACTTGTCAATCCCTCAACAAATTCCTTGTCCAAACACAAACTATTATTAAATTTCCAATATGATTACCCATAACACAATTTATCTACCAGTGGACATATTCATAAAAGCCCGATAGCCTATCTGTCAGCTAGGCCTTATCTCCCTGCCAAAATGCCAGTTTGGACGATAACTAGCGGGGAACTCACACAACTCGCTTGGGTGATTACCTTTGTTTTCACAAACCAGTGCACAACACACACGTGCATGGGTATGTCTTTAGTATGTGTGTAGATTTTGCACGCTGTCTATGCCCTTTATATCGACCAATCAACGAGCGTCTAAGCCCTGTAATACAATAGCCATTTAAAATCTTCGTAGCGGGTTGCTAAATCGTAATTCAATAAGCACTTCTAAGCATACCGATAACAAGCTAACAACTCGGATGATCTTATTTATTCATCGTGGCTGTCATGGTAACATTCCATCTGTTGCAAGTTTGTTTGACATCGCATAAAAGCGCAGTTTACTCGAACGTGTGAATGAACGAATTGTTCCTTATTGTTCCAATCATAAAAGCGTCTTATTGAATTTGTTATGTGTTCTACAACGTGATACAGTAAGGGGGGTAGTAGTAGTAGTAGTAGTAGTGTCTTATCTGGGGTAAACGGGGGGGGGGGGAGGGCGGTAACTTGTGTCCAAAACAAAAAGCTTGCTATAATGCTTGTTAAACAGTTGTGACAGGAAGGGGAATTCCTAAATGTATAAGGGTGTTAGTGTAGATATGAGCGTGAGTAGGAATGATGTTTTTTGTCGGGGCGGGGAGGGGGGGGATCACGCGTAAGCACATGTTTTCATAGCCACCCCAATAAAGCAAAACCAAATACATCTCCCTCCTCATTACGATCAAGCTCCGCCACGCTTATAATATGATAGCATGACAAGGGAAACTATTTAATAATTCAATTGCAGTGAAAACAGAAACGAAATTGCATTAAATAGTATTATGTAATTTATATTTTCATTGTATGTTTGCTTTTTAAAGTGTTGAATAAAATTTGAATTGAATATAGATAGATTCATCAAAACAGAATTGAAATCACATAAAGTCAATCCGAACTGCAAAAGGAAGCTAATATGTCACAAAGGACAAATAAAGGCAAATTACTCTCCAGATAAAAACATGTAATTTATGCTGATAAAAGATGTTATTGCTGAAGTACAAGGATGCTAGGACAAACACGGAAAAGTATGTTACTATGGGAACTATTTTGAACTAACATCACGCTATCATAAAAAAATCTCTAATATCTCTTATTCGAATATTCTCCTTGCCATGTTCACGATCGCGCCACACGCATACACACAACATGCGAAACAACCGGGCAGATTGTTACTTGCTAGCGATTTAGAGGTACACCGGAGTATCTCTAAATTGTTGCCCAGTTGTCGCGACAAATTTGTCCTATTTGGCTTTTGTGAATAAGAAAAATTTAGCTGGGTGCTAGGTCGTCATTCAACTTCACGCCTTTGTTGTAAGTCCAACAGAAGGTCGCACATAAATAGATTTCAATGCAATAAGTCCGCACCGCAGATCTATTGTTGTTATTGTTCGCATTTCAACTAACAATGTCGTGGAATACCAAATGCTTGTGGAATTTAGACAGATGGGTTGTTATGCTAGGTCGGGCCTTGACTACGATAGCGAATTTAGTCTATTGGCCTTTTGTGAATACCAGCTAAGCCTAGCGGACATCGAAATTGTGATTTGATCAACCAACTAGCTTATCGGGGTTTTATGAATATGGCCACTGTTGCCTAATTTTAATCCTAATGCCAGAGTGGTCTGGTGTAATTGATATCAAAATATCACTTACACTTACTAATTTTTCCAATTTGGATGATGTGAACCAATAATCCAATCTGCTTTGGACTACTGGCCATTTCTGTCTAAAAGTAAATTGTCTTTCTTGAGGATTTCGTTTTCTCCATCTATCAAATCATATTTAGAGAGGAAATTCACCAATAAATCGCGACACTTTACTTTAAAAACAGTATTAGATCCCAAATAATCCAATTCGAAATTCATTATAGTATTAAAATCTCCTCCTAATAAAATAATATTCTCGAACTTCTAAATCAAACATGACCTGATCTAACTTCACCAAGAAATCAACTTGCATCCTTTCTTTATCTTTTGTAGGAAAATAACATTAGCATAGGCCCGATGGCCCGGGGCCACCAAAAATTGCTGTCGGGCCAGTAAAAACTCATATTTCCAATGTTTGCTGGCCCGATCGGGCCACCAAATGTTGAAACAATTGCGCACAACATTGTGGTACTTATTGCAAATTTGATACCTCACAGAAAATACTTGATTTGTGGTTTAAAAAGAGAGGAAAGAGAGGTCAATAATGATCAGTTTTGTGCGATGTTTTCTTCTTCTGCAGACAGCTAGCTCAGAAGACGCACGTCCACATGTCGCAAATTATTATAATTAGCATTGTTTCTGCCCCGCCCCCATACAGCATGTTCCACTTGTTATCAGTTCAGTTTGTGTACATAACTTGAATAAATGATAGGAAGTATCGAGAAATATTTGCTATAGTACTTGCGGAAATAAATTTAGAGAAATGTCCGATTTGTAAAAGTTTAATTTGTGTTGTTTTCCATTCTGTTTATCCCCACACCCCTGTTTTGTGAATGGAGCATTCCAATTTCCATAATATATGGAATATGAGTGTGCATGCATTTACGTGAGCATAGAATGTTTACCATCAATTCATCAATGTTTGACACCAAAATGTCAACAACAAAAACCCACAATTTGAAAATATTTAATTTATGTGAGGTTTATAAACAATAATCCATCGAAAAGTGAGGTTAAAAGTCTGAAATGTGAGAGGATATCTTAATAATCGATCAAGTTTGGTTCGCACGTAAAATTCAACATAGCCCATGTTGTGTCTGCATTGTCTACGTCTTGACTGTCTGTGTCCGTAAGTTTACGAAGAATTTATAAATGTTTGACTAACAGTTTTACAAATATAGCACCGCAATTTGAAAAATGTGTCATTCATAACAGGTTTCAAAACAATATTCTACGGAATTGTGAGATTAAAAGTCTGATATATAAGTACAAATTTCCTTTATCAATCAAATTTGTTATGCATGTAAATCATGTTTGCCGTATTCGAAATCGGATACAGAGTATGATCGGTGACTTGTCAAGTTTGCAGCCGATGTTTACAAAGAATCGGCTTTATAATGAATATTGCGTCATGTAGCTCCTAAATCATACAAAAAGGTTTACACAATACCAACCTCTATTTTTGGCACGTCCAACATAGCTGCAGCTCAGCAACACAAACATAAGGAAGATCAATGACTATCAAATTTAAAGGCATTATCCGTCCCCATAATAGCAAAAAATTAAACATCCAACCACATCACCTGGTTGGAGGCCAAAGCCTTGTTTTGAAGGCAGTCTTAACCTCATCGACCCATATATCCGAGGTTCCCCTATTCTCTGGGTCGGCATCCCGTCACTTCCGGGTCATTGTTTTGTTCACGTGAATCACTGGAGTGAAAACATACCGTTTTCACTCCGGTGCAGTGCAGACGTGTGCATGCGGGGTCACGGAATACCCGGATGTGCGACCAACATAATTAAACTCCCAAATCCCTCGCCTGTGTTGCTGGATAGCTTGTGTATTATCAATCATTAAACCCGAGTTATTCGAATAATCTACGCTTTAAAACAGTTTACGTGTTTAAACTCATTTAACATACCATCTTATGCAATAAGCGTTCAAGGCTTCACATACACAACAACTAATCTTTTGGACTTATACAAAACGAACCATCCACAAAAGCATTCTTTCTATTCGACGTAATCATCAATGCCTATTAAATATTCAAGGCGTCTATTCCCATACTAACTAACCTTCGACATCCAAACAAAATATTCTACCAAAGGCATGTTTTTCAATGTACTAATCCATTCAGCAACCCATGTTTGTATTTAACAGGTCCCCTATCAAGCCCACTGAATCCCTCGCTTTGTGTTACTGGTTCGAATTGTACATTATACACATCAGCGCATTTTTACAATCAAATTAATTGGCTTGGTACGAACAGTCACGTTCACGTCACGTTCACGTCACGTGAATGGTTCTGTACCTTTTGCGAAACAGGTCACCCAAATCTACGAAGTGTAGGGTAAAGTGACCCAACAATTTGTCGTTTTCCATGCCGGTAAAACTCAAAGTGTCTCGAAGTGTCGCGTTAACCATATCGTGACGTGAGCGTTTAATCAAGATTGTTTTAATTGCAAACGCTTGTTACTAAGACTAGACATACACGCACAAAGAGATTTAAAAATGTCGACGAAAATGCCGATACCCCCTTATCAAATCTTTTCAATCATTATGTTTATAATATGTACGTGCATAATTCAGAGTAATCTGAGACGATAATATGCAGTCCTGTCATTTAGGTAATGTACAACCATACCACTTGCATTATTTGTCTTGTTATTGGAGTATTTCTAAAGACGTGTCGTGCGTGGATTTTGGCAAATGTTGATTTCCAGCTGAATTGCTACACGCAGCGGACAATTCAGTTCGCATACGCCTGAAGTTCCCGTGCTCGACGTCTGCGCGTACTGACCCTTAACGGCGTTGTATGTGCATGCCTGTGAAAGTGAGTGAGTGAGTGAGTGAGTGCAGTGATCAATGAGTTTAAAAGTAATAAAACAATGATTTGATTAATAGTGTTAATTTATGGTTATTGAATCGAGTCAATCTATAAATCAGTCATTTAATCTAATAAACAATCAATCAGTCAATCATTATTTAATCAATGAAACAATCACACCAACCAATCAATATTAAATAAATCAATTAATGTATTTGACATCCGAACTAGCTACTTGTAGGCAGTGGCGTACCCAGGATTTTTTCAAGGGGTGTGTGTAGGGGGGGGGATATTTCGTCAGACAAATTGAAGTACCGTACTGACCGGCGTAATCGCCGCATACTTTTTCCTTGAAAAAAACCCGCAAAGTTGGGGTGCGGCGCGTACGCGGCGATAGTCAAATTTTCAACTGCCAGCGCCGCGCTTGCCTGCCATCGATCTACGTGCGTTATGGATGCATTGCATTGCACAGTAGTACAGGGTTCTCTGTAGTACAGTACGGTTCGGACATTTTGATCGAGATGGTACATCGTAACTCGTAGCTTGCATGGCAGTTAAATAGCGCGATTGCGAGAAATTTTACGCGCCGCCGATTCCCTGCTTAAATTTGGCAAATTTTCCCCGCCGATTTTCTGGTTTTCGGCCGTTATTCCCGCTTTTTTTGTCGCCAGTTTCCCTAGCGCACTTTTTTCCCACTTTTTTTTTTTTCAATTTCAATGCTCAAAGTCGGCATGCGGCGTTTACGCGGCTGCGGCGATTCCGCCGGTCAGTACGGTAAGCGGGGGGAGTGTGGGTAGGGGGTGTCCGTAGAAAATGACCGCAGCCGAGGACGAGACCAGGACCGGTCACAAATTTCGAGGCCGAGACCAAGACATTTCTTCAGGGGGTGGGGGTAGGGGGTGTCCATCCCCCTGCCCCCAGGCCTGTGTACGCCTATAATTGGTATTTACAGTATAGGTAGGACGGGTTCGTTCACGATTAAATTTACCGAGAATTAGTCTCTTCTCAACGACAATTTACATTAATTTGTTTTACGCAAGCGCCAATTTACGTGAGCTTTCATGAATTGCATATAGTATATCTACAAACTGTTGGGTCACGTAACCCAACACTTCGTAGATTTGGGTGACCTGTTTCACAAAAGGTACAGAACCTGAACCTGACGTGAACGTGACGTGAACGTGACTGTTCGTACCAAGCCAATAAATTTAGGTGGCCAAATTCAATTAGTGTTTTGTCATCTGTATACATGCGAACAACATGTTCTTATACATGTGATAAAACAAAACCACACACTCACACACCCTTTATTACGTAGCAAATTCAATATCAAACCACCTGGTTAAAGGCTAAAGCCTTGTTTTGAAGGCAGTCTTAACCTCATCGACCCATATATTTATCCAAAGGTCCCCTATTAAGCTTCCAAATTCCTCGCCTGTGTTGCTGGGTAGATTGTGTATTACGCAACCTTAACCCGAGTTATTCAATTAATCAACACTTTAAAACAGTTCACGTGTCAGGCGCGGCGCTACGTTCGGAAAACACAATGCACTGGGGCGGCGAGCATTGTTCACAAACAATGCCCACCACCCCAAAGCACCATGCTCTCCGAACACTCATTTAACATCTCATCCTAGTACTCCAAATAAATATTTTTTTGAAATATATTGATCATTATTTATTTTATTTAATATTTGTCAATGTTTGTCTATCCCCAACTCTTCGTTATTCTTTTTTTTAATTTTTTTTTAAAATAAATTTCCTTTCTCTTTTTTTTTCTTTAATTAATATCCTATTAAACAACAATTAAAACTAGCCAAATAAATAAACGATGTGTGACTATAAAGTATTTGCTAGCCATAATACAAGTTTAATTAATTATATTGGCCTGAAACTTCTCCCATAACCCTTCAATCGTAAAACTTAAATGTACAATATCCTCCCCAAAATTCAAAACATACAATGAATAAAAACGATTCAAAAGAAGAAAAAAAAAGAATCACACTAATTTCTCCCTCTCATTTGCATTATTTCAAGTATGGTGCCATCAATATTATAAGCTTATGTATATCCTATTTGTTTACTCATAAATTAATCATAAACATAAAGAAGTATTGTTTTTCCTCAATTACATCTCCTTTAGATATTTTAAATGTATTTTCAGCTTCTTTCCATTTTCTTTTTCATTTAAAGTACAATTCCAGCATGAGAAGAAAAAAAAGAAGTATATAGCACCTAGCTGAATCTGCTCCCAGAGGTTGTTTCCATGTCTGAATCATTCTCCATCATCTCCTTCTCGACAGCCTTCTTTTCTTTTAACAACAGATGCGTGTATCCAAGCTACTTTAAAGGGGCCCTGCAACCCAAATGCATTTTGACCTCTGTTCATCTATATTAGGGTACACATTCAATATTTGTAAACGGTTTGACCCAAATATGTTTTGTATATTTTTAAACATGTTATCATTTATTTGTCTTCATGTTGCTAAGCCCCACCTCCTAAAAAACCCTCCAGAGCAAATTATATTGTTGACCTGCAGTGATATCATAGAGATTAGCCTAATCACAATAGCATCACACGGTTGAATACCAACTCACACAACTTCAATTACAATAGCTGTTGCTATGTCAGAAGAAAAGCACTGTCTAAGCTATTGCATGGAGGTATGCAAGGCATGCTTTTGTGTGGATGTTCTTTTTGTACTTTGATCTTTTGTTAATCTCATGGTAGCTGACCAGTGATTGACAAATGATGTCACTGCAGGTCAACAATAGAATTTGCTCTGGAGGGTTTTTTAGGAGGTGGGGCTTAGCAACATGAAGACAAATAAATGATAAAATGTTTAAAAATATACAAAACATATTTGGGTCAAACCGTTTCAAAAATATTGAATGTGTACACTAATATAGATGAACAGAGGTCAACATGCATTTGGGTTGCAGGGCCCCTTTAAATCAGAAATCAAAAGCATTACCTATTTAGGCATTTAATAATTTCTATATCCATGACTTGTTGTTAATTTTTAACTGAGGAACCGCTACTTGCCTATTCAATCTTGTTTTTGGTTTTAAAAAAGTTGCCTTGTGCTTCTCGGGGGAGATTAACATCTCCTATAGATATTTTAAATGTATTTTCAACTTCTTTCCATTTTCTTTTTCATTTAAAGTACACTTCCAGCATGAGAAGAAAAAGAAGAAATATATAGTACCTAGCTGAATCTGCTCCCAGAGGGAGCCTGGATGGTCTGGATGGCCTGGATGGTGCCACCCCTGCAAGTCAAGGGGCTTACTGCGTAAGCCCCTTGCGACTTTAGTGGGAAATACCGATAGGTCAATTTACCGTAGCGAGAGAATTTTGTTTTCCATCAAACATTTCCATTTTCTCCGGATCGTTACTCGCCTCATTCTCATCTCACACCATTCTACACATATTAAATGACAGATTAGTACATGTTTAACATTTAAAAATACAGCTTAAAAAGCAAAAAAGAGGCTTACCTCCTCTTCGTCCACTGAGTAGTTACAACACACCGACCCGTATAATGCTATGTAAACAACGTGCGTGTACAGACTTCGCGATAATACACGCATTCAATACTGATACTCCGATTACACCACGTTAGTTTTCTTTCAAGCCGCAATCAATTTTTACTGAATCCATGTAGCCCATTAGTCCTGTCTCATCTCGGCAATCAAACCGCTAAAAGATTTGCCCTAATTGTGTTCGTCCCAGGTAAACATAGATGTGGCTTCCCCGTTACCGATCATGAAATTGCAAGACTTGTTCGTAAAACAAAATTGAGAAAGGGAAGGAAAAAACAATAAAAACGTCTTGATATTCGAGGCTAGTCAAGGTCTCAAAATTTAGTTTGGCCAAAATATCGCCACCGCGAGTTATCGATACGTGAGATTAAATAGCGCCATCTGCGTACGACATCAAATATTCAGTTTCCGATAGTCAACTCGTGTATTACGTACGCAATGGCTCATTGCGGTTCTGATGGACTTCATTTCGACAGGAAAAAACACTTTTTGGACTGTTTCATGTGATAAAAGACTTGATTTGAATGATTGCATCTTTTGTTGCATCTTATTACGTGAATATAGTATATCGTAGTGATGGGAATTTCACATATTAAGGTTTGTTATTTTTTGGCCGTAATGCCCAATGTACATTGGCTATGAGTCCATATTACACGATATGGCAAAAGGTCTACCCTGGGATGGTGCCGGGACCCTGTGCACGCGCTTAAACTCGATGTTCTCTGCAACCTCAGCATCCATTTGGAGCGTATCCTTGAGAAAGGCCTTGATTACATCTCCGGTGTTCTCCTGCCTCTCACTAGCCTCGGGAATATTCAGGAAAACCATATTCTCCCGTGCTGTGTACACTTGTAGCTTCGACAGCTCTTCTGTTAACGCCTTGTTCTTCTCCCTCATTTCATTTTCGAGTTGTGGAATGGTTTCTTTCTTAATTCGCTCCACCTCATCCCCGGTGTAATGTATAGCCTCCATTACGTCGTTTATTTTTGTTGTCCAGTTGTTGGATTTTGGTCGCCGCTCCCCTTATTTCTTCTCTCAACAATTCTTCCGTTTTATTAAGTCTTTCCGACACCAATCTTGTCTGTCGTTCAATCAGAGCTTCAATGCTGTTCCCAGAACAAGAGGGTCCTTTTTAAACGAAGTTGTTGGGCTTGTCCGCGGTCTCTTTTCCCGTTGAGAAGACATTTTGTTTTTGTACAAAGCTCTACCTCCGATGAACAAGTTCCGTACGGGGAGCTTCGGGCGCTCTATTCACAATTGTCCGTTAGATAGATGTCGCGTGTCGAGTTCTAAATTCGCGCCAATTTACTACAGTAAAGGCGGGGGGTTTGGGAGCCTAACAGATATACGTGTTTACTCGGTCGCGGTCATGCGAGTGGGACTGATGATAATAAGCTGTTTTCGCAACCTCAACGCGGACGTAGAATCATGCGGTTCGTGTGCAAATTCGAGAGCTTCCTATAGTAACAGCGGGCAGACCGTTGGGTTGAAATCACCGACGGGTTTCGGTCAGAATTGCGTCCGTGTTATGCGACCGCCCGATCAGGCAACAACCAATCAGCGCGCTCGCCGCTCGTAGCGAGTCAAACCTTCATCACAATCGCTCGCACGTGTGTAGTGTGCTGCCAGCTGAAACGATTCGAGTCTACGTCCGCGTTCACCAAATAACCGAAACTGCTCGTAAACAAGAGTTGTTTTAGCGCAGCAGACATACCAATAGATCGTACTTACGTCGCTGAAAGCTCCGCCCCCCCCCCCCCCCCCCCCCCCCACAATGCATTGTGTTTTCGAAACGAATCGGCGCGCCTGGTCATACGTGGAGATCTTGAGAAGACAAGGAAATAAGAGCAAAGTTACGGAACGTATGTTTCGTCAACTACCATGCGCTGCTCAATTCACAACAAAAAGTCATAATACGAATTCACTGTCGCCAATTATAATCTAATAAAGGGATCGCCATACATAATGTAACAAGCGGGTCGCTATTAATAATTTTAAAAGAGGGTTGATATTCATAATGTAAGAAGAGGGCCGCGAATCAATTTACCCCTTACCCTTCTGTTTTCTATTGTTTTGGCAAATTATTCAGGGGGAGGGTGGCACGTGCCCACGGCGCCCCCACCAACCCCTTCCCTCCCCACGTATAGCTACGCTTTCATCGTAGGCGTGTCCCCATCCAGTTACTACCCTCTTAAATTATTTTGTTTCCTTTTTTACTTTTCTCCAGTTCGCTATTGTCTTCTCTCTCCTCTCCTTTTCATGTCGCTAATTCATCTCATTCCCCCCCCCCCCCCCGTGTTTTACCTGCTTAACAAATTAATATTGGAAAGGTATCATGAATAACAAACAAAATAGCGCATCAACTATTTGTAACCGACCTATAAATCTTCCACAAAGGTACAGGTACAGAAAGCTCTGCTGGTCTAGTAAATGCACACCTTCTTAATCATTGGAGATAAAAAAATTAGCCTCCAGTTCCATAAAATACTGTGGAAATGCCCTATACAGACTGTCCCAGATATAAAACGAAACCGGGTTTCATGGCAGAAATTTTCTGTCATAATGAATAATTTCCTTGATGATATAGATATGTCTGAACAGCTCTGTGTCTCTTCTTTCATTTAATGTACAACTTATGGCACATAATTCAAGCATGACTGAATAAGAACAATGGAAAGTGGTGTTACCAATATTCCATTTGCACGCATACATTTTAAGTTTGGGCGAGTTTTAAGGGTTGTAAACATACTTATTTTTTTTAAAGACAAACACCACATAAAAGTTCATATTTTTATCTTTTACATGACACATCATGCAAAAAAAATAAATGATTTATGCCAGAGAACGAGTACAATGAAAACATGCCTGATATCTGCCCCAATGAGTGAAAGTTGAGTAAGAAGTCGCTCAGCTTTCCTTACTTAGCAGCTGACAATGGACGTTGATGCATGAGTGAATTTACACAAACATGGGGATCAGGAAAAACATGGGAAACAGGCTAGATCAGGAAAGTTAGTCATTTGGGCTGGAATCAAGCATGTTTTCATTGTACTCGTTCTCTGGCATAAATCATTTATTTTTTATCATGAGGTGTCATATAAAAGATAAAATTATGAAGTTTTATGCGGTGTTTGTCCTTTTTTAAAATAAGTACGTTTACTACCCTTAAAACTCACCCCAAAACCTCACCCAAACTTGCAATTTCTGCGTGCAAATGGAATTTTGGTAACACCACTTTCCATCGTTCTAATTCAGTCATGCGTTAATTATGTGCCATAAGTTGTATATCAAATGAAAGGAGAGACACAGAGCTTTTCAGATATATATATATCATCAAGGAAAATATTCATTATAACATACAATTTTTGCAATGAAACCCGGTTTCGTTTTTTCTGGGACAGTCTGTATATTGTGTAACATTTTAGCATCGTTAGCAACTATCGTTTGTTATGATAACATACAAGCTACAGTTACCAAAATCCACTGTGACCAGAACTTTACTATCCCATTAAACATGGTTAATAATGTAACAATTGGCGGCAAATTTCGAACTGGTCGTTCATTTCTATATCATGTTTAAATAGGCATAACTCTCTTGTTTCTCGTTCAATTTTGATTATAATAGTTCTTAAAACTGTATTGTATACATTCAAAATACAAAACATAATTAACATAATAGACAATTTATATGTTTAACATGTAAATTGTGAGGGTCAATTACGAAATGAATATTTTGTTTTGTTGTTCTTTAATCTTCTGAGGTAAGCTATTCCAAAGCTTTGGTCAGACAAAAGAATTGGATAATGTACCTTGTGTCGTCTTATAAATTGGCAAGGGTAGCATTGAGTTTTCTTTTCCTCTTGTTTCATGAGTATGGCATGTATGGCATGGTGTACAATCTTACAATACTCTAATAATGTGTGTGGTAAATATCTTTCATGCAAATCATATACAAATGTTGCAACTGCAAGCTCATATACCCCCATTGATTAAACAGATTTATAACTGTTTTCCCATACCTCAATGCCATAGAGTATGTAGGGCTGTACGATTTATAGACGAATTGAACATGAATTACCCGTCGTTTGCTTTTAATAAACAT
The DNA here is from genome assembly GCA_037951105.1 of Echinarachnius parma. Taxonomy (NCBI): domain Eukaryota; kingdom Metazoa; phylum Echinodermata; class Echinoidea; order Clypeasteroida; family Echinarachniidae; genus Echinarachnius; species Echinarachnius parma. The sequence continues at coordinate 198,874 of JBAMJV010005212.1, forward strand.
ACAAATAGTTTTCTTTACGTTAATAGTGAGTTTATTAGCATCACACACTCTTTGATTCTCATCAAAAGTGTGAAAAATATTTAAATCGTCTGCAAACAATCTAACATTAAAATAGTTAGTACAACAAGGTAAATCATTGAAATAAATATAAAAATAATGTATGACCCGGAACTGACCCCTGCGGCATACCCCACGTTATAGTCTTTCGGGTAGATGTTGCCTCATTATAGCATAATGAGAACGGTTCAAGAGATACTTAGCAAACCATTCAAAAGCAATACCACGTTTACCATAATGTACACCTTTTCAAGCAAAATATCATGATTTATAGCGTCAAACGCCTTTTGAAAATATATAAATATACCAAGTGTAACTTTTCCTTCATCCATTGACCTCATAAGCGAATTAATACGATTAATCAAAGAAAGTTTAATACTATATTTCTTACGGAATCCGTACTGATGTTTATGCAAAATATAGCACCGTCAAAGCACCGAACAACTATGCCCATTCTCTCGGCATACAGCTGAATGCACACTAACAATGGCGCGCATTTTGCTCGTTGGTCTATGCTATGACGGGCAGTAAGTGCAATTTATCAGGCGTGACTTGGTAACAATTGAAAAAAAATGGGAACCCGACATGGTATCACTCACAGCGCCCTAAAACAAAAACTACACAACCAATATTACTGTTCTTGGTATCATTTTTCATTGGAAAAGACACCCTATTCGATAGACATAATCATTGTGTTACTATATTTTGGGAGGTGCCCCGTTCCGCTTTTTGGGGACCATCCTATATTTTTTATACTCGTGTGCATATTCTACATTAAAAATGATGCTTTATATTTATTATACAAACTATGTTTCTTTTTCGATGGCTTTTTCAAAGTATGTCTTTTCTTCGAACTATTTTTCACAATATTTGTAAATCTTTACAAACAAATCATGAAACACAGATTAAGCCATATTAACATCGTTATATCTACATACAAAATACCAATTTGTGCTTGCTAAGTTCTCATGAAACACGTGGACATTGAAATGTTTATATGAGCGAGCAACTTTTCTCAAATTAGCAACCTTATTCATAATAGGGGGATGATAAAATAACACAAAAAGGATAATGGTCAGAACCGACAGTTTCTATCAATCCTGAATGAATAAAAGAATTATTTACATCATAATAAACATGAAGATAATAATAGATGAAGTAGCGATCCGTCACTTTCGTCGGCATTATAATAATCTGTTGTATTCCTGTACTTTCTATTGTGCTTAAATAATCTTGTATTAAAATGTTGTGGCATGGAATTCCACCTTAATCTCTTCCCAAAATAAAGTCAATATCATAACGGTGCTACCCGTTTATCAATAAGACTATTCTAGATTGTGTTTTTTCGTTATTTGTTTCTGGAGGAAATACAAGGGTTTAAAGGGATAGTTGAGTTCTGGTAAGGAGAGTACAGTTTTGGTGAAACTGAATTTTAGTAACCAAAACCTGCATCATTACATTACAAACTAATAGTTATAACTAGAGAGGAACACAAAATTACAAATGACGTATTAAAGATCATGTTATCATTAAAAAAGAGCCGTTAAAACGTAAGAGGGCGCTCTCTAAACACTCATCGGTTTCAACCATTTTGAATAAAATATTGTGCATGTGATGTTTTGTTGAAATAGTGATTAGATAGAGAAATAACCAACAACTATTTAAATACCTATTTTGTAACTTTTTGAAAAGAGGAACCATTTTTTTGAATTTTAACGGCTGGTTCAAAATTTTCTAATAAACCTGGGGCCCCAGCTTTATTACAAATTGTTATATTTATGGATATTTCAGCCGTCTCTGAACCGATTTTGATCAAACAAAGATGATTGTTTAATTTAAATATTATGCTCTTTCAAATTTTACACTCAGTTTTTCATTACCTCACAAAAAAAAAGTAGTCTAGCGCCCTCTCTACCAAAACTCAACAATCCCTTTAAAATGCTATTAAGTTCATTACAAAACATGGACAATGTACTAAATAGTTTAGCGTTAATTTAACCTTGTTTGCATTGGTCAAATCATATGTTGTTTGTTTTACATTATGGTGAAGGGAGGCATGGATTAAACGGTCTTCTTTATTACTGTTTGTTCATACATTTCTTCTACCCTGCGAATAACACCACGAATAAATTGTATTTCTGTATTGTTGTTACTCTCACAGGAAAAAAAAACGTATGTGTGATAGCGCACGACTTATCACCGGAGGAACGTCATATCAATCTACAAGATACGCAGCCAACTATCTTCAAATGTGCAAGTCATGTTTTGCTCACGGGACAGCTTGGGGTGCCGATTACAGCAAGTGGAGAACTTCCCTATGATCCTGTGAACCATCCTGCCGATACTGAGAACGGTTCCCCTGAGCCTGTAAAGCATTCTGATGATACTGAGAACGGTTCCCCTAGGCCTGTAAAGCATTCTGATGATACTGAGAACGGTTCCCCTGAGCCTGTAAAGCATTCTGATGATACTGAGAACGGTTCCCCTAAGCCTGTAAAGCATTCTGATGATACTGAGAACTGTTCCCCTAAGCCTGTAAAGCATTCTGATGATACTGAGAACGGTTCCCCTAAGCCTGTAAAGCATTCTGATGATACTGAGAACGGTTCCCCTAAGCCTGTAAAGCATTCTGATGATACTGAGAACGGTTCCCCTAAGCCTGTAAAGCATTCTGATGATACTGAGAACGGTTCCCCTAAGCCTGTAAAGCATTCTGATGATACTGAGAACGGTTCCCCTAAGCCTGTAAAGCATTCTGATGATACTGAGAACGGTTCCCCTAAGCCTGTAAAGCATTCTGATGATACTGAGAACGGTTCCCCTAAGCCTGTAAAGCATTCTGATGATACTGAGAACGGTTCCCCTGAGCCTGTAAAGCATTCTGATGATACTGAGAACGGTTCCCCTAAGCCTGTAAAGCATTCTGATGATACTGAGAACTGTTCCCCTAAGCCTGTAAAGCATTCTGATGATACTGAGAACTGTTCCCCTAAGCCTGTAAAGCATTCTGATGATACTGAGAACGGTTCCCCTAAGCCTGTAAAGCATTCTGATGATACTGAGAACGGTTCCCCTAAGCCTGTAAAGCATTCTGATGATACTGAGAACGGTTCCCCTAAGCCTGTAAAGCATTCTGATGATACTGAGAACGGTTCCCCTAAGCCTGTAAAGCATTCTGATGATACTGAGAACGGTTCCCCTAAGCCTGTAAAGCATTCTGATGATACTGAGAACGGTTCCCCTAAGCCTGTAAAGCATTCTGATGATACTGAGAACGGTTCCCCTAAGCCTGTAAAGCATTCTGATGATACTGAGAACGGTTCCCCTGAGCCTGTAAAACATTCTGATAATACTGACATGGGTTCCCCTGACCATGAAAACTCTCGAGCTGATTTTAAAGAGATTAGAGCCGATCATGATAAGCTGAACGAGAATAAAAAGTTGAAAGATGAGAATAAAAAGTTGAGAGATGAGCATAACAAGTTGAGAGGTGAGAATAAAAAGTTGAGAGATGAGAATAAAAAGTTGAGAGATGAGAATAATAAGGCGAAAAATGAGCCCGTTAAGTCTCACTTGAAGCCAATGCCTGAAGTCGGTTTGTCAAGTGAGCAATGGGTGGAATTAGAAATATTCATGAATGGGGCAGATAGGTCTATTTCTAGATGGTGTAGGAGGGCGTGGTATAGAGGAGTGGACTTTGCATCCTACCGTAGTAACACGTCCTCTAATATACGAAATGATCGTCAATGCACAGTCTCGCATAACGTACAAGTGAATGGCGATTGAACGCATATTAAAGGAACGAAAGAATACAACGTATTTTGACATTTATTATATAGTTGATGACTTGTAAACTAGGTCTACCAAAAAAACTCCATGAAAATAAACACAGTAGTGATTTTAGGCTAATTCTCTGATGCCAAATCTCTTAGCAGCCAGTTTACGCCCCGCCCACATTTAGGGTCCAAAATCAGCAGTCCAATTCATCGGCTTACGTCATCTAGATAATTTAGAGGCGGCGTGTACATAGACTATGGGGAAAAGTTCTTTAGATGACGTCACACTAATTTTGGCGATTTAAAAGGGGCGTTCCCAGGACAATTAGATATTTACTAATAACCCCAAAATTGATTGATTTCATGGGAAATGACTGCCAAATTCTTTTTCTTGAGGATTACTTACCGAGAGCCTAAATGTGAAAATTAGGCCATCCAGACGCTGTAGTTCCTTTAAAGCAAGCACAAAACATGATTGATCCCGAGCCAGATACTGTTGTATAGTGGCTGTCCTCAAACCCAAATAATTAAGCGCAGTAGAGTATACAGTGCGAGTAAAATGAAAACGAAACCGGACTTTGATAGCTTATAAATCCTCAATTCTAAACATATATATGTTGATATTGGTATTATGTTAAAGCTTGAGAGATTTCCTTTACAATGATACCAGTGTCCAAGTTTGCCGTTGTTTTGTTCCATCATGAATGAATGCGTCTGTTTCCCGTTTTTCAAAAGAACATTTCAAGAATATCCTTTGGTGAATCAAAACAAAAAAAACAGCTGGTTGCCAGTGTTTTTCATGTTTATCAGGGTGGAAGGGGATCCCCCACTGTCCTCCCATCAGCAAGGCAGGGGCCCCTGAATAGGACATGTAGGATGAAGTTATCTTTGAAAATCAAAAAACATATTATTTTATTTTTTTAAGGCAGATTTATTTCTGCATTTATTAACAAAATCAAAATAAAATATACAAAGAACATTTTTTACATACATAATAATAAAACAATGAAATGGGAATAGTTATATAATCATATAAATTAATGTGACAATAATGTATGTATATTATTACAACAAATAAACAAATGCAGCAAACCAACCATCATAAGCAGAGAGCTTGAGTGGATGGTAGCCTGGGAGGGGGGAGCTACATGGTGCCAAAAAGGTGTTGTATAACAATTACTAACTCGTCATTTAAATGAGTAATCTAAATTATAGAAACAAATATAAATACAAATAAAATAAAATAAATTAAAAACGTGTTGAGTGGGTCAACAGTGCAAGTGCAAACGTATGTTTATTCTATATTGTATAAAATTAAAAAAAGGGGTGCATGTATATTGTACGTGCTGGTGCGGGTGCAAAACACACGTTTTTCTCTATAATGTCGCGCCGTAACAATTACTAATATTAAACAATATTGCCTTGGATTCGAACCCACGACCCTTTGATCTTGTGTCACAAATTATACCGGGAGACCAACATTAGATCTCTTAACGAAAATGGGAAATCGGGAAAGATACATCAGTGATTGCACACGGCATTTGTCATTGTAACAGTGAATTATTTGACCTTTGAACCTAATTTACATATCCTTAACGCCATTTTCATAATCCGATCTTATCTTATGAACATTTTTCCTTTCATTATACCATACATGTGTGCTGAATTTCATGTCCACGGCGTACGTGGTTATTGAGTATTCATGCTTGATTTATTTGACCTTTAACGGTAAATAAGACAATGTAATATGCATTTTCGCGATTTGGTGTTAACTTGTGAAATGATGGGCTTGCAAATCCCTATCTACATGCGAAATCTCAAATTGATAGCATAATTCTTCAGCAGTTATAGGTCGATAACCTACGTTTTGGCTAAACCTCAATTTTTATCAAACAATTTATCAGGATCCAGTTAACATAACGAATTGTTGTGAAAAGATTGCGAATAGAGCAGGACATCAGCTACGATATATCAAAATTTGGGAGAAAATTGATAGAGAATAAGCGAGATATGGTCAATAGTCCACTGTGATCGATTTCAACATTGATTGAAATTGATTAAAATTCGCATTTTCAATTTTAACCGTCAATACGATGACTTTATAACATTTACTCGGCATAAATGAGGTATGAATTCGTATCTACAACTCATAATCTATCCGAATATTAAAAGAAAATTGGATGTTTGTGGACTTTTTAAAAAGTTATGGCCGAATAAAAAAAGGATGTTTTTACCATGTTTTGCCATTTCGCATGCGCGCGTGATTTTGACTTTGACGCGCGCGTACTCCGTTATTATGTGTCAACAATGACTCAAATTGATAGGGTGTGTTGAGGGATCTATAAGGAATGCAAAACATGTGAAAAAAACGACAATTTTCCTATTCATTCGCGTTACGCGCGCAAATACGTGCGCGCCGACGCGCACGCGCGGAATGTTTTGAAACGCTTAAAATTGTCTGAAACATATAGTAAATTACTTGGGTTGGGGTTTTGAGCATTTTTTGACATTTTTTTTCATTTGACGGACGCGTACGCGCGCGTCTCCGAGTGTAAGCGCACGCGCATGAGCTTAAAAGATGACGATTGAACTGATTGGTATTGATGCGAAATTTGAAGTGAAATTAATGATGCATGACTGAGTTATGATGATTATTGAAATTTGACAAAATGGCGTCCTGATGACGTCACAGTGATGTGACGACATTGAAAAGTTTGACTGCACTAAGTTAGACCATGATCTATCATCTTGTGAAGTTTCATGACAATTGATTCATTTGATCTTGAGATATGCGACGAACAAAATTGGGAAGAATAATAAGAAGAAGAAGAGGAAAAATCTTGACGAAATCAATAAGGTTATACATATGTATATGTATAACCTTAATAAGAAGCACCCTATATAAGCTTGTCTATGACTTGATAATTAGTTCAGGGCTTTCGTAATTATGCCACAGCCTGCAGTGGAATGTGAGCAATACCTTTTTTTGATGAATTAAACATGTCACAAGCTAGACTATAACTAAATTTGGCTTATGATACACTGTTTGGGGCTTTTTTAAAGGGGACCACCAGGCAAAGAACAACACATTATTATATGTTTTGGTACCATTTTGTGATATCAAATAGATACCCAACATTTTGCAAAGGGTCGTGTAATTCATAAACAAAGCAATTCATTTCCACCACTTACGGAACCACTGCTATTTCCTGGTTCCATACGGGCCAACCATTTGCGAGTGCGCCAATGCTATTCACGCGTACGTTTGTAAACAATAGATTCCCGGCCGATTTGTTCGCTCTGCACACAATATTCTTCGTAATTCAGACAGCATGAACGCATGCTTTAGAATGGTGATGCGTTTTCCATTTTTTTTTTCTTTTTCTGGAAACATATTTGTGTGAGCTTGTTGATGGAATGGAATACTAAAAATGTTACCTTTCTTTAATAAGAATATTATTTTTGGATGGTGGTACCCTTTAAAGGGATAGTTGAGTTTTGGTAGAGAGGGCGCTAGACTACTTATTTTTTCTGTGAGGTAATGAAAAACTGAGTGTAAAATTTGAAAGAGCATAATATTTAAATAATAAAATCATCTTTGTTTGATCAAAATCGGTTCAGAGACGGCTGAAATATCCATAAATATAACAATTTGTAATAAAGCTGGGTTTATGAGAGAATTTTGAATCAGCCGTTAAAAATTCAAAATAATGCTTCCTCTTTTCAAAAAGTTACAAAATAGGTATTTAAATAGTTGTTGGTTATTTCTCTATCTAATCACTATTTCAACAAAACATCACATGCACAATATTTTATTCAAAATGGTTGAAACCGATGAGTGTTTTGAGAAGTAAATCAGTCCGACCACGCTACGCCACTGATGGATACTGCTTTTGATATTACATAATGCCTTTCCAAAACAGGTAATGTGGAGAGCACAATGAAGATAACGAATGAGTGGACAGAATAATACAGTTCGAACATAATACAGTTCGAAGGTACACATTTTTTTCATACAATGTACAGTGAGATCGCAGAGCATCAACAAGGCTTCCCATTTATAAACACATATGCATGACTTGGATTTGTTTGAAAAAGTAATGAGCAGGAACAACGATATTTCAAATCGCATAAACTAAGAGAAATTAAAGTGTTTCATAAAAAGTAGGGCGTCGATACAACGCCTTTTTTATGTTTATGTTATCATTTGTTTTGTTTCAATCTGACGTAGATGAAAGGGTGAAATTTAAGGTTAAAAATATGATAAAAAACAAGAATTTAATGATTCATGTTTTCCTTATAAAATAATATATCAAATGTGCTTGCGTCTCGGTAATTTTTACATCATTGAAAAGAGAAAAGTATTGGCTCAGATACTACACCATTCATATATTCATTCATTTTTTAGAATAGTCAGGAGCTAGCAAAATATCACAAGATGTTCAAAAATTACTGTGAATTTACACATTCCAGCTCTGTGATTGGCTTATTCAACATCACGCGCGACTTGTGGGCTATTCAACCAAGACCGCATGGTGACAAACCGGGCAATGTCAGGTGCGAATGACTGTTGCTATGGGCCCGTTACCTCAGCAACAGTGGTCAGTAGTTGAATGAGCCAATCACAGAGCTGGAATTTCGGAAATCGCAGTCATTTTTTGATCTCGTGTGATATTTTGCTAGCTCCTGACTGTTCTAAAAGGTTAATAAATATGTGAATCGTTTCTCATAAAAAAACGAGACTTTACCCTTTCCAATGATGTAAAATTTACCGAGACGCAAGCATTTATAATAAGTTATTTTAAGATATGATTGTGTTGAAAAATGTTGCTTTTCGTATCCTCTTTTTAATCTTAAAATTCACCCCTTTATCTGTGACAGGTTGATACGAAATAAATAATAATATGAACTTGAATATGTTAGTCGTTTAATGAACACTTTTCTATCAAAGGAACCTTATATTTATCCTAGTTATTTCGATTTAAAACATCGATGTCTTAGCTCAGTACGTAGGAAGATGACATGTACAGGTCGGTCAATTAATTATAAATTCTTCAATTCTGCCTCATTATCTCGGCGAGTGCATTCAAGCAATGTACCGCTTCGGTAGTGTGTTTGGGTAGTGTGCGTGGACTCCCCGTCGGCGGGGTTGACAAATGGTGACAGGTCCGGCAAGCCAAGCTTGTATGACCTGGTTACTGTTGTTTGGCTTGTCGGTGGGGGGTCTGGTGTCATACTTGGGTTATCTGCATGTATTGTAATCGGAAGTCCTATTCTTTTGATTCATTCTGGTTTGTTTTTTTGTACAGGGCCCGCAGTTACGCGCTAATGCCTCGCACTTAAGTAACCCCCTATAATGCAACACATTTTCTTTTGAATTAATTGATTGATGCCCTAGATTCCGTAAAGATTCCTCCCGTAACAGTTTATTGCGTTGTAATTATAGAAGAGTATACTCTGCTTGGCACAATCGATTAAAGTGATCCCTGTAAAGTGTCAGATATTGCACAAAATGACATTTGAGACTTCAATCCTATATCAATATCATTCTAAAATACAATTGAAAGATTTGTGAAAGTTTGAAAGAAAACGAACACTGTTTACCTAGTGAAAAAAACGAATATTGAGTTCATATTTTATCACCGAATACTGATGGTCTGCCATACTTTTGTCACAGTAATGAATGATCCGTTTGAGATATTCGCACCCGTGTATTTTTACACACGTAGTACATAATTCATGGAATTTGAACTCGCTCGGCTCAAAGTTCAATCTCCGGAATGTTCCCACGGGTGCTGCATGCGGACGTTCTCAGCTGAGACAAATGTACTTTTTTTCAATTGCGTTGATTAACGCTTTACAAATAATAATTTTCAATGATAATTATCTTCATACTAAAGGGACATTTGAAAAAATCAAACCCTATTTTATTCTTCTCTTACCATAAGCTAAACAACACGGTAGAAGAGAAACGAGGAAGCTCCAAGTAATTTTCGTGGATTTGGACACTTTACAGGTATGACTTTAACTAGTTCATTATTATATTACTCTCCTTTGTATATTTTGTACGCTACTGTGTTTACCTGCTTTTATTCAGTGTAGCGCACAACTTAAAGGGCAATGCAACTCAAGAATAGAGTTTATCCTACTTGATATATCGTAATATGCCTTTTTATTATATATAACATAACTCCGACTCAGATTTCTGCTTTGGGAGAAATATGTGAAAACTCTATCGGGCTTACCACTATTCATGCGAACACTGGAGGCCGCCATTATTAGGTGTGTGCGGACTTATGGTCAGTGATATGCACTAATGCATTTCTATAGCATCTATAGAAACCATTGTCTGAATACTTGTAGATGCTTTGACGAGTCTGTAAATCAGTGAAAAGCTTTTTGTTCGGCCCGTAGCGCACTCGTCATAGTTTGCAAAGCATGTCGGGCAATTACAAGAACATGGCCGCTCCCATCACCTTTTGCCGCCGTAAGAATTAGTAAAATGTGGGTATGTTCACGTAATGATTTCATGGGATCCAGGAGGCCAAAATTGCCAAGTAATGTATCAAATAAAATGTCTGTTCACCCTCTGAACGATAATAATAGCCGAAAGCCATAGTTTTATTGCCCTTTAACCCTTATTTGATTTGTTTACTAATTCGACGTCGTGATCGCTCTGTAAGCTTGTATTGTAATCAAACATTTCTTCGTTTGATTCGATTCACTCCGTCGATTTATTTTGTCCATATTAGACCGGCAGCCCAGAGGTCTTTTGTGCATCGAAAAGCGTACTGATTGTTGAACATATGAATATTTAGAGGAGAATGTAACAAATCCAAAAATATGAGTCTCCCGGGGTGTACCCGTGGATAAAGGGGTCCTTTGCGCCTCCAAAGTTTGACCCCTGGGGATTGTCCGATGCTTCTATTTGTTTGCGAATGTACCGTGTTCAACATCGCTGACTGCGGGGAGAGCGAAACAGAGAACAAAAGGATCGCTGATGCGTACCTGGCAATTTCGACAAATTTTACGTTGCCTGATTTGAAAGACGAAATACACGTTGATTCATTGGGGATTATATCTAAAACCTCTTGCAACTTTACAAATATGTCTTACAGATTACAGAATACATATTGATAGCACGTTTGAATTATGCCAAAGGCCATATAAATACATTCGAATGAACCCCATCACCAAAACAAGATCAAACATGGCTTCCACTTACAAATGAATATCACACATTAAAACAACACCCGTGTATAAAACTAAAGTAACTAGCCGAATGCAGAGGAACCAATATATGAGCGCATGGCATAGCGACGGAGGGGGGGGGGGGGGGGGGGGGGGGGGTGACAACTGCGGTAACAGAGAAATGTATCAATAGAGCCTTTACTCTGTGCAGTCGTGTTCAGAGTGGCAGATGGTTGTCATGGGATATCTTTTGTTCTCTTTCATGAGAACAATTTTACAACCATCGCATAAAGGAATTTCTAATCGATGTAACAAGAATAATAAGTAACCATTCAGTCCTTTCAATTCGATGAATACACGTCTTTCTCACTTGACCGTAGTATTGCACATGTGAAAAACGTAACTGTGAACAGGGAGCAGGGGCCCGATTACGGACCAGCGACATTTACCATGGTAATTAGCATCATTGGCTCTAACTCATTGATGTCAATATGCTAGAATTACGTACAAATCAATAGAACGTAGCAGAGCACACATACCGCCCTTACTCATTCAACCGTAAAGCATATCCTAGAGATCAGTGGAACTAGGTCTGGTCCTGGGTCATGATCGTGCTCTCGGCCACTGGTCTATTGGCCTCTACATGCAGCTTGGATGCCAATACACACATATAATTGCCTTTTGTCTGACTTTGTGCAGCGATTTTCCCCCTCTATGTAGGGAAATGTGGAAGCTCCGCTTTTATAAACATAACTTTTGCGAGTCGATGTTCAATATTCAGAGGCATCTGCAGGATAATTTAACGGATGACATTTGTATCCAATATGTATTCTGTAATCTGTAAGACATATGTGTTAAGTTGCAAGAGGTTTTGGATATAATCCCCAATGCATCAACGTGTATTTCGTCTTTCAAAACAGGCAACATAAAATTGCCAGATACGCATCAGTGATCCTTTTGTTCTCTGTTTCGCTCTCCCCGCAGTCAGCGATGTTGAACACGGTACATTCGCAAACAAATAGAAGCATCGGACAATCCCCAGGGGTCAAACTTTGGAGGCGCAAAGGACCCCTTTATCCACGGGTACACTCCGGGAGACTCATATTTTTGGATTTGTTACATTCTCCTCTAAATATTCATATGTGACCCGTCCTACGTAGAAGAACCGAAAGTCGACAAAGTTGATTTTCTGGATTTGTATTTAGTTCGATTCAGCAATATCTAAGCTTTAATATGATATAAAGTTTGTCTCATAATGATTCTGCAACGCGGAGTTATTGATGCTTTTCTAAGGCAAATATTGAACGGTCTGGAAATAAGATGCCGAGAAAATAGCTCAAGAAACTTTACATCCATTTCGAAAGTGAAATTAGCGTTTTAAGCAGGCCATAAATGAACCGATTGCATGAATATAATGTCGTAGCAACCTTTATTCAATTTTCTTGAAAACTTGCATATCAGTAAATATGTATGATATACACCTTCCCTCCAGAAACTGTTGAATATTATCCATGCATTGTAGAGATATGAACAAATTTAATTACAATTTAAGTGGGTTTGGAACGATAAACTGTACACATCGAGCACATGATACAATAGCGAGCACTTTCAGGTAACAAAAGGGGCTCCGCTCTGGATCTGTTTATTGTTCGATTAATCGGTATTGACTGGCAGTTTGATTTTAGGAATGCAAACTTGCGTCTGGTGCGTAATGTAAAAACTATTACAAAGAACAGTATGTTGATACGTGAAAAGTAAAACGGGGTATCGAAGCTAGACATTCTGGAGGGGGAGGCCCCAGGTACCAAAGGGGGAGGCCCCAGGTACCAAAGGGGGAGGGGGGATCCGTTGGTACAGGGTTTGTTTTCGTTCTTTTGGCGGGGATGCCCGGGGATGTCCCTTAGAAAATTTTAAAACAGGTGTCTAAGTAACGGAGGCAAGCCTCGGTCAACTTCAAAATGAGGGTATATAAAAGAGTGGGATTGTGCTTTAGCCAACTTAAAACAAGCTCTAAATAGCGTTTTTGTGTTTTTTTGGTGGTGTGGGTGGGGGGGGGGGGGGGGGTATGCCTTATTATAAAATTATTATGAACTACTTAAATATTTAGTACGACAAATTAATTCTACATACGATTAATGAATGTTATGTTACAGGGCCCAATTCTTTAATCTATATAATACTCACACTCAACCAGTGGTGTACATAGTGTATGAGGTTGGAGGGGGGGGGGGGGGGGGGGGGTGGGTGGGTGTGCAGTTAATTGGATAGGACTTGGGTCGTATTGTCATAAACATACTTTGTCAAACTCAATAGGGCCACTATACAATGGAGGCCATTTGGATTACTAATCTCCGTGCACAGTCAATAGGGATTAAAGAATCTCGATGTGCGCTGGCCGCTCTTGACAGCTACAGAGATTCCAACTTAGCACAAAGGGGTTGTTAAGAGGCGGAGCTTAATATCGATCGCTTTTAGTGGCAAATAATTTTGGAACGCAAACTTTTCAAACCTGCAAAAAACATGCTTCAAAACTCTGCTTAATTTTTACCTTTCCACTGGATATTTTTACTGGATATTTTGCGTACCGGTAGAACAGATATCAGGGAAATGTATGAGGCAATAATATTTTTTTTCACTTTTTCATGCAATTTCAAATCAATCGTGATTTCTGAGGTTCGACATCTTGCGACTTCTGGCTCCTCTGCGGATGGCGAGGCACATATGTTCAACAATCAGTACGATTTTCGATGCACAAAAGACCTCTGGGCTGCCGGTCTAACTCTTTAATTGGCATATTCCTTTTATATTTCTTAATTTGTTTCGAAGGTAAGCACAATTCAAAAAGTTTTTTATTTCTATTTTAACCTCTTTCAATAATATATTGGTTTTAAAATAATTGTTTGCCTTATCATTCACAAATTCAATATAATTTCTATAAATGACAAACTCAGTAATATTAATAATAAAATTAATACACCAATTTTCATTTGCAAAATTGTGCACACCTCTTATAATAACTTTTTCATCAATACGAACTATTATTTTATACATATGAAAAATTATATTTTCTATTATTTTCCAAAGGATTTGTATCGCTTTACAACGTAATAACATGTGCAATGTTGTGTTAACACAATTACAAACATCACATTTATTTTCATTCAATATTTTCCATTTAAATAAATTTTCTTTCGAAGGTAATATTCTATGAAGGAGTCTAAAATTAAATTGCTTAATTGTATTAACCGATATTTGTTTCAATTTAAATAATAAAACATCATTCCATATAAAATCTTCTGGTAATGCAAAGTAGGCTTTCCAATAAGTACAAAATAGTGGCTTCGTTCGTTTAATTTTTATAAGAACAGAATAAAAATGTCTTGCTTTCATAGTATTTATATCAATCGAATTTCCTGCTGATATTTCAAACAAACTCTCATTATCATTATTTTGCGGTGCTCTATCTTGTAGTTTATCTAACCAAAATTTCGGAAAAGACTTTTTCAATTTAACAAAATTGAAATTATACAATAAATTACTTGCTATATTGTCTGGAAAAATATCTGTTAATTCACACCATTGACCATTTTTAATTACATCTTTTACTTTAATGATGCCTAAATTAATCCATGTTTGAAAATATAACATATCATTCATACATGTTATATTACTATTATACCACAACACTTGATTTTCTATTTCCGTTACATGTAGCAAATCAATAAATCGTAATTTACTCCATATACAAACGAAATCCAAATAAAACGCGGGTAGCTTAAATTTATTTGCAAGTAAAACAATGTCTTTTGTATTACAATTATATTTTAATAACAATGGGAAACCCCCAATCTTACTTGTCCAATAAGAAAACAATATCTTCCATGCTCCATCCTTATCGCTCAAAAATGTGGATATCCACGATAAACGTAAAGAATTTAATTTCAAATCCATATCCACCATATTCAAACCCCCTGCTATTTCCTCATTTATAATAACACTTTTTTTAACATTATCTATCTTAGAGTTCCATAAAAAGGAAAATATCAACCCATTCAGTTCCTTTAAAATGTAATTTGGAACTGGTACAGCCGTCGAAATATATACAAATTGTGAGGCTATCAGTAATTTTATTACTTTCCCAAAATATGTTAATCTTCTTTTTTTCCATAAATTTTTAATATTTGTTATCTTTTCAATTCTTCCCGCCCAGTTTGGTCGATCAATTTCGTCATTATTTTTACCCACAAAAACTCCCAAACATTTCACTGGTGCATCACTGCATTTCAAATTTTCTATTATTATGTCATCTTTTAATACCATTATATCCGATTTATCCCAATTAACTTTTGGACCCGCATTATCACCAAATCTATTTACTTCTTCCATAACACATCTCACTGATTCTTCCGAATCAACAAATATTACAGTATCGTCAGCATACTGAACGATTTTAATTTCTTTTACAATGTGATCCACTTTAATATCATTTATCAACTCAATACCTTTTATAAAATCATTTTGCCTTATCTTTGTGGCTAACACTTCTGCAACAATAATAAATAAAAAGAGCCGACAATGGACAACCTTGTCGAACTCCACGCTCAATACAAAACTTTTGCGAAAGCCATCCATAATTATGTACACGTCCACAAGCATTACTATATAATGTTTTAACCCATTTAATAAATGATAATTTAAAATTCATTTTTTTCAATGTTACTAACACAAAATCATGTTTCACGTTATCGAACGCTTTTCGAAAATCAAGAAACATAATTACACCACTTGTATTTGAAGTCTGACAGTAATCAATAAGATCTTGAACTAATCTAACATTTTCAGTTGCAGCTCTATCTTTTATGAATCCCGACTGATCATCTGATATTATATATGAAATAATTCTTTTAACACGTTGACATAAAACAGAAGCCACGATCTTGTAATCGATATTCAATAATGAAATTGGACGCCAGTTGTGTAAAGACGCCTTATTACCTTTTTTATATAACAAAGTAATGATAGACTGTGACTGTGAAGGGGACAATGCTCCCTTTCTAAACCCCACATTTAAACTGTCAATGAGTATTTCCTTTACATCATGCCAAAAGCATTTATAAAACTCGACACTGAGCCCATCGCCCCCTGGAGCTTTATTACTATTCATAGAATTGATAGCGTTCCAACATGCTCCCTCTTCAATTTCACCCTCACATTCATCTGCTTGTTCATCTGTTAGAGTATTCAAATCTAAATCATTAAAATAATCATCATAATTGTCCATTTTTTCATCTTTTTCTAAATACAAATTTTCATAAAATTCTCGTTTTTTTTTTATAAGAACATTTCTCTATCAAAAATAATATTATCATTCACTTTAACACAATCAATTTCCTGCTGAATTCCACGAGATTTTTCAAGTTGTAAAAAATATCTTGATGATTTTTCGCCATGTTCTAACCATTTATCCCTTGACCTTATAAAGGCACCTTCACATTTATAAGTATACCAAGTATCTTATTGTTTTGCTAATGCCTTCATTTTTTTAACATTTTCATCATCAGGATTTTCATCAACAGTCTGACATATATCCTTATAATCTTTTTCCAATTTCGTATAATACATTTTCTTTTGATTTTGTTCATTTTTTGCATATTTTATACTATATTCTTTTATCTTTGATTTACACAGTTCCCACTTCATTTGCGCATCCAAATCAATATATTAATTTTTTATACGTTGTATTAAATGTCTTCTTTCATCTACGTACTTCACATCATTTAAAAGAGAATTATTCAACTTCCAATATCCTTTACCACGTTTACCATCAGCTATTTTAATTTTCAGTGAAATAGCATTGTGGTCACATTTCAAGGCAGGTCTAATATCTGTTGAGTACACCAAATATGAATGATTTTTTGAAATTAACCAATAATCAAGTCTAGAGAAAATACGTAATGATATTTGTCTCCAAGTAAATTGTTTTTTGTTAGGATAGAATTTCCTCCATATATCTATTAATTGATTACATTTTTGGAATCTTTTCATTGCTTCTATTAAAACATAGGCATGCGACATCCCATATGTATCAATCGTTCCATTTTGTACACAATTCCAGTCTCCACCAGCTAACATAATATCATTGTCCTGTTTTATGCGTTTAATCCACAGTGTAACATTTTTAAAGAAATTACTTTTCTCACATTTCTTTGTTGGTGCATAGACATTTATGCATAAAAATACTTTTTCTTCACAATGTAAACGAACAGCTAGTACTCTGCCTCCTAACTGTGTGTACACATTGTTTATATTAATATTGAGAACTTTTCGTATTAAAACCAGAACTCCGCGTGAATGATGCGAGTCATGGTTAAAAAAGCAAGTACCGTTCCATTCTGCTTGCACGCAGTCTTCCAGTTCTTTTGAGAGAAAAGTTTCTTGTAATAACGCTATGTCACATTTCTGCTTTCTGAGCCACATCCATATTTTGTTTCTTTTCCGTTTATCTCTGAGACCCCGTACATTCAGAGATATGAAATGTAGAGTTGAGCTCATGCTTATTCAATACAAAATAGAAATCTAATCATAATCATATGATTACATTTATCTATGTCCAATTTTCGTTCTAGTACAATACAATTTAACGATTTATTGCTTTTGCGAGAATCAAGTAGAGACTTTTTAGTCTTCAGATTCATACTTTTAAATTCCATATCTATTATGTTTTCATCTAATCTTTCGGTTTCACTTTTTAAATCGTTTTTGTTTCCTTTTAACCGCGTGTTTGTTGCCGGCTTTTCGTGCGGGGGGTGTTTCCGGTGACAGACTTGAATCATCGTCACTGGTATCTTTCTCTTCCCCATTGGCATCGTTCGATCCCACCATTGATGTGCTATGCCTTGCATGGATTTTATTTTTGTACATCCTTCGGCTGGTTTCGGAGCAGTTTATAGCTCCGTCAGATGCGTAAGATGTGGTAACCGTATCTGCGATGTTGGTAGATTCGGCATCCGTTGAAGAATCGCCGTCGTTACTCAGGGTTACCCACGACGATTGCTCTCCAGCTTTGTGTAGCTATACAACATAAACCCCTCACAAAAAAGTTCCGCGATTCGAGTATGATCGTTAATTGAAAGTTTAAACGAGAACTTGTTTGAGATTTAATCACAATATATAAGTAATACAAATGAGGGTTTACGTTCAAAGGAAGGCCCCGTTAGTGCGCATGCGTGAATCTGCAATATTCGTAGCTGAGGATGTGCCTACTGATCCAAGGCAGAAAGATTACGAGAACTCTTATTAACACCTATTATTTGTGAGGGAACGAGAGGGACGTAAACCCTCATTTTTATTACTTATATAATTGAGATTAAATCTCAAACAAGTTCTTATTTAATATTTCAATTATATGACGTAATACCATTTCGGAATTACGTTCAAAGCAAGTTTTGAAGCTCAGCAGGCACATCCGATCCTAACAACAGCAAAAAAGTGCCACTCTCCAATCCTGGCATTGGCCCGTGGGCTTGGCTCTGCGAGTCCCAGCGGTACCCCGATGCGTTATAGTCATGCACGTCCCCGGTGGGGATGGGAGGCGAAGCGGTGTTTGAACTTACCTCTCATTGTAGCTGACAATGCAGATTTAAAAAGGAGTATAAACCTTGCATTCAAGTCAGGTTTTATTACCTCTTTTCGCACAGTTGAGTTCAAAGAATTCATTGCAAATCAATGCCTAGGCATCTTGTTGCGTATCAATAATATTGCCCATAGAAATGGAGCGTGTATAAGCATTGACGCCACGAGTTAGTGATATTTAAACTCAAGTCACGACTTTTCGTGGCTGTAGGCAAATTGCCCCGTATATTGGGGTTCACCTTGGACTATTTATTATCTGGCAATAAATAATAATAAGTTTAATTTTTATAGCGCATTGTAATGCACAATACATTCACTAGATGTTCTTGCTCAAGAACTTTCACCTCCAATTTATTGGTGTGACATAAGGTAAAGAGTAGACAGGGCTACTTCTTCTTCAATAGGTTATCCGATATCCGATGTCAATTGCCATTGCACATATTGAGGCGATAGAGGGAATGACAAAGTTTCAGGTTTGTCCGCAGGAACCTGACATGGTCTCACTCAAAGCGCCCTAAAACAAAAACTACACGTCCATAGACCTTTCTATAATGTATACCAAACAAAACTTTAGAGTTTTTGTGCAATTTCGGGTCATACACAGCAAAAAAATTAAACAACTTTTTAAACAACAGCCAAAAACGCTGTTTAAGCCGGTCCCTCTAACAACATTGTTTAAAATTTTGAACAACCAAGATTGTTTAATCTTTAAACAGTAAGTTGTTTAAAATTTTAAACAACTTTTTAAACAATAGATTTTAAACAGAATGGTTGTTTAAGCTTTCTTTAACAATATTGTTTTAAAAAGTCCGTTGTTTAAAAGTGTTGTTCAAAAATATTGTTTGAAATGAAATGAAATGAAATGAAATGAAATGAAATAACATGAAATGGATTTATTGTCAATAATAATAATCAGTTCAATAGTACAAATTAATGAAATATCTTGAATTGACAAAAGGGGCTAACAAAATAGCATAGTGCTAATCGAGGTTAGTCCCGAAATTAGTGATTTAAACAAACAAAATACATTTCAGCTGAACTACTAGTAACTTATTTACACTATATACATAAATTGAATTTGTAAAAATTAAAAAAATAATTAATATATACATACTTAATATCAAATATTTTTAATAATAACAGATAGATGAATAAATAAATGTATATTTGTTTAATTATACTCGCTACAAATATACTCTTTTAGTGCTTGGCAAAAGCTTTTCCGCCTATTGTTTTCTCTCAAATTAATCGGTAGTTGATTCCACAAATGTGGTTCTGAATATGAAATAGATTGTTTTCATACGTTTGTTTTAATTCTAATAACGTTTATATTACATTTCCTTTTATTCCGCGTTTCATACGGATGATCAATAAATGAAAAGTAATCAATGAATCTATGAGGTAAATTATTATTTATCAAATCATGCATGAATACGCAAATCATATAACGGTATTGCTTAAAAATATCTAACAATTTTAATTTTAAAAATAGTGGACCTGATGGATGTCTATAATCTTTAAAGGGATCTAGTAACTTTGTTGAGATGTGCAAAAACTGATGAATGGTTGATGCAATGTATACTGTTATCTCATATGTCCTCAGGGTATTGTGTGAAAATTTCAGGTCAAATGGACAATGTATGGCCAAGTAATGAGCGAAAATGCAAAGTGATATTGGGTGATATTCACCAACTCACTGCATTCACTTTGTACAGGGATGAAAATCTCGCCCGGAGATTTTCTTATCTAAATACTTCAATCATACATATCTTTGTAATGAAAGGGAAATTTGAAAAAACCGAAAGCTGTCCCATGATTTTATTGTTAATGCGAATACAACAAGGTATAAAGGAACCGCTAGAATTACAATTTTATTTTGAGGATTTGGACAATGTTACTCAGTCCCTTTAAACGCTAAGACCCGTGCGATTCGTTTCTGAAGCATCAACACAGAATTAAAATTTGTTTTATTTGCTGAACCCCAAACCTCTAGACCATACGTTATATGTGGAAGAATGAATGCATTATAGAGCATAATCAAAACATTTCTCGAAACAAAATGTTTAAAAGTCAGTTGTTCAAAGTTGTTGCTTAAAACTATTGTTTAAAAAAGTAAGGTGTTTTATGTTGTTGTTTAAAAAACTGTTGACTATACCGTCAAGACTTTGGAGGAGTTCGGACTCGCTGAACTAATTGACGTATTCAGAGGTGAGAATTTAAACTAATTATTTAGTCATCTGAACGATTTTAGACATATTTGTGCTTGCTTTGACATCTAAGCGATGTCTACAATACAGAATAAATTAAGATAGACTCTGCCAATCCCGTCCGCAGTGCAGTGACCGAAGTTGCACGGAAAAGAATTTTGTACAGCCTTTACGGTATTCTACCCGTATAGTTCCGCGTACGGCATGCATAGAGCGCTCGCCCTACCTAGCTACCGGGGTAGGGTCGTCATGGCCGCAGCTCTGGACGGGCCGAACGCTCGCTGCGCTAGCTAGCTGCCATGCCTTCGAACCATTCAAGAAGCAGATCTGTACATCTCAGAGTGAACATAATAGCAACATGAGCGTGTGTGTAATAGATCCTTGTCTTGCAACAAGAAGTCTCCATATTCTTTCTGTGGGACTCATTTCCTCGGATATTCATTAACTTGCCAATTCTGTAATAGAAGAGGGACTGAGCTTGCACTGCTTGCTCATGGTGGTCGGTCCAATTTGGCAGTTTATCTTTACATCCTGAAGGTTCCTCATACTCGAGGAAATTATGAGCCTTGAGTGATCTACTACATGTTTTAGAGACTGACATACAAAACGTAATAGGTGGGTGACCAGTGTGAGCGAGAGTCAATTTATATGGTGTTGCTTCCTGAAGATATTTCCCTTACAGCCCAACCTAAAACATTGCAGAGAAGCAAATAAAAGACACAACTCTTATACGATTTGTTTGGGTATACATCATAAAAAGGACAATGGCGTTGCCAGTCTCAAAAAAGGGTGTATGTGGAGATTGGTACATGAGTATTGCCCACCAGGAAGTGAGGACAATTACTTATTCAATAAAAAATTGACTCGTAGCGCGTGAAATTAGTTTTGTATATTTTCTGATTGTCTGCTGATATACACAGGTCCAGAGCAGAGCCAGCATTAATCCATGGGGATGGGGTGGTGCACGGGATAGCAAAGATATCTTTCGAGGACAGGACATCATAGTGTTTATCTAAAACGTACAGATGGAATGTGATATCATGATTTCCTAACAGAAAGGAGGGCATTATTCATCCTCTCCTTTAGCTACGCCATTGTTTAGGATTGTGCGTATCACAATCGTTTTCAGCATATCAAGAAACATATAAATCGACACAAAGATTATTAAAATTGGCCAACTCGGTCAATTTTTACATTAAAAAAAAAGCTTTTTGGCGGTCATGTTGGATTTTCGCCATTATATAGGTCCGCAAGTAGGTCAGCATATCAAGAAATATACAAATCGACAGAAAGATTATTAAAATCAGTCAATTTCTACATCAAAAAAATCTTTTTGGCGGCCATCTTGGAAAAGTGCCGCTATGTTAGATTTATTTCGCCATTAAGTATAGGTCCGTATTTACCACAATCGTTTTCAGCACATCAAGAAACATATAAATCGACACAAAGATTATTAATATCGCCCAACTCAGTCAATTTGTTTATCAAAAAATAGCTTTTTGGTGGCCATCTTGGAAAATGGCCGCCATGTTGGATTTTCGCTTGTCTAAGTGTTTTTTTCTGAAAAGTGTTCCCAAGGTAGCCTGCATACCAAGTGTGTTGCTTGTATTAAACTTTGAACGATTGTTACACTTATTTGCTCTACTATCAGAAAAACACGAGAACCGACGAATTACAGATTCACGCATGCGCACTGACGGGGTGTACCTTTGAACGTAATCCCGAAATAGTATTACTTCATATAATATCTCTCTGCTCTTACATGAATAATGATGCCCGTGTTATGGAATATAAAGTTAAACTAAGTATGGAGCCATATCAAAGAGAAATCTTGCAAAATACATAGGACGGGGTCCAAGCTTTTGGCTTTTAGCTCACACAAAGGCCCCAAAATATAAATTTCTGGTAAACAAGTTTGCCATGGATACGATTTCAAAATGTCATGTGCAGCTAGATTACTGAGGAGACAATACTAAGTAGGCTTTGGACAGACCAAACTAGAGTGGTAGGGTCCAAGGTGTGATACACGCTATAGCCTATAGTGCATACATTCACTTGTGTACAGGTAATTTGTACCAAATATTTTGCAAGCTACTTTTGAAAATCTTGATTAATTGCATAAAGTTTAGTGAGAATTATGAACGACAGCAACACCCAACACAACTGTGAACTTGCCAGCTATAGTCTATTTGACAGCATTACCGTGATGAAAGGTAAATAAGTTTGCTCGAATTATCCTGATATCAGTTTACATGAATATGATATAAATAGTATTACATTGCTTTCACCCGAATAAGGCCATTTTCAAACATTTTAGGGTGAGATGCAGCCAATGAAAGACCACTCACAAACCACAAGACTACACCATCCCCGCATACTATTTCTCTTCTATTGTTTTGATCGCAACGGATTTTGAACAAGTTCAAAACCCTGCGATGAGAAATGAGGTCGTTCCAATACTTGTTGATTATTTATCTTGTAAAAATCAAATATACAACAAGTTGAAGTTTTGAAATGATTCATTAGTATGAAATGTTTATCTAAAATAAAGATATGAATTATCAAAGTAGTACAACACGCTCTTCTTTAAAGTCCTGACCAGCTCACATCAGCACACTTCTTTTGTTCCTGTTCGCCTGCTCCTGTCTATAAACCCCTTCTTGAAGCCCTTTGAAAAACAAAGCTTGTAACTGACACGGGCAATGCATCCCATTAGTTCAGAATAAATAAACCCACTTTAACTTTGCATGTCCGCCCTTTTGTTTTTGTTTCCTGCAGCCTGTACCTGTCCCAATCTTCACTTTGCTTGGCGTATGTTATATGTATATATAGTTCCATAATTCGGTATAATATTATACAAATAATATACGGTCTATTAGAGTGCATTGTGTAAATGCATTGCACGCGAGGGCTATAGCTGTGCATTACGCACGAGGCGTAAGCCGAGTGCGCATGCGCACAGCTAACATTGCCCGAGAGTGCGATGCATTTACATGATGCACGATAATAAGGCCGTAGTATTATTTGTTTTAGAAAACGAGCTCAACCACGGATTGTTTTATTTTGCTGGATTATTGAAAACAGACTTGCCACAATTAGTAACCCAGTCTATCTACTCTCTAGAGTGTGAATTTATTAGGAATTTACCAAACTAATCATCACTACTGCACTCGCTTCACTGAATTTAACTTTGCAGCTCAGCAGATCAAATGCAGTTGATTGGAAATTGCCGAAGATTTTCCCATAAAAATGAGAATTATCAAAGAATTGTATGCATTTCCATTCCAAAACTTAACCATATCAAACCACATACCATATAATTTACGAAACTGCTGCGATTTATTTACTACAGAACAGATAATTTACAAAACGAAGCATTTTACATCTTTTTTTGTTTCACTTTCGCAAGTTTGTCTTCGTAGAACTATGTAAACAAGCATTGTGACGTCACGGGTTGCACACCTTCTGCACGATGGTTGCGCACTGTCTGCACGATGGTTGCGCGGTCTCTGCACGGCTGTGCGGTTGGTGAAAAGTAATCAATGCCCACGTGATCGGTATTAGCTAATCACGTTACTGAATTTACCGGAGCCGTTTTATAATACTCGTCAGTTATCGCCTCGACAAAGGATCTGCTAGATCTGAAAGATCGGCACGTCTTGACTTACATATTATTATTGTATCATCATTATAATATCATTATAATACATATGATTATAATTATTGTTCTTTTCATTTTTATATTTATTATTAATCTTGAAAATGTGTTGTATTTATGTTTTTTCTAACTATAAAATATGTACACCTAATGTCTATTTCACAGGACCAAATGGATCGGTTCTTATCATCTACGTCAGAAATGATCTAAAGACTGCATTAGAAGTGTCTCTGCTTGGAAAAAAATACAAGGTCGACAAGGGGTTGCAGATCAAACGCTTCAGCTCGCCTGTCAGATGTGTGAATGCCGTCTTGACGTCATCGGGGACTCTTCTGCTACACGTCACTTGCAAGATGGCCGACGAAGTCCTTGTCGGTCGAGTGAATTTCAAAGCCATCAAGAGCCCGTACGGTTACTCGTTCTATATCCATCTTATATACCTAGTACCACGGATGTTTTGCAATGATCGAAAGTTGAACTTTAACTCAATGTCCGTTATTCTTCTAGATGTATCAACTTAAGGTAGACTAAAAAGTTAAACCAGTTCACACCTGTGAATTTGACTTGCACATTAGTAGTCATGCACTACCTCTGATTGTTTCTCCTCATTAGACATACAGACAGCGTGATGCCTTAACATAATAGTAAATCCTTTTGATCGGATGATTATAAAGAGGACATAATATTACTGGTGACTTGTAAAAATCATGGAGAAAACAAATGGCTTATCTCTGGTAGTGAATGACAACCATCAATGTGCTAGTCAAATTCCACAGTTGTGTGAAATGGTTTTACTGGTTAGTGGTATTTTCTGCCTCTTTAGTCAAGGTTAAAGGGATAGTACAGTTTTGGTCAAACAGAGTTTTAGTAACTACATGTTCAAGTTATCATTAAAAACTAACAGTTATAATTCAATGATGCTCAAAATTTGTAACAAAATCGATTCAGAAACAACTAAAATATCGGAAATAATATCGCTAGTGATATTCGTTTGTCTCGCAATGTATGGAAAGTGTGGCAGGGGTATGACTGACATGCCAGCAGACCCAACAACATCGGCTATGTAATCCACTTTTGTTAGTGCACGCTCAGATGACGTTTCATGGTACCATTGGAAAACATGGTACATGTAGCCTCCAGTGACCAGCCAAAGCAGATGATAGTGGTGTCAAAAACATCTATTGTTTTCATTGGTAGTGAGGCGATACCCAAGTGACAGGAATTGTGAACTTGTAAGGAACATTAGCGAGAATGCGTGACTTCCCTTTGATATACATTGTATATGTTGTTGTGATTTTGTGATATAGTCTCTAATCGAAATACATACCATGATTATGTCTTGTTTTCACAGACATGACAGACGTCAGAGCAACAGTGAAGCAACTCCTCCTTCTCCTCTTGCTTCTCCTTCTCATCCTCCTCCTCCTCCTCGAGCTCCTTCTTCTCCTCCTCGAGCTCCTTCTCCTCCTCCTCGAGCAGCTTCTCCTCCTCATCCTACTTCTTCTTCTGCTCCTCCTCATCCTCGTCCTCCTCGGGAAATTGGTCAAGTGTTTATTGATCCAGGTAAGATCGATACATCAAGGTAACCCAATATTGGGATACCTTAGAGAGAAAAAATAGTGACACTGTGGATAAAAGCGCCATAATTTCAGCAAAGCTTTGTACTTATATCATGTATATACGATTTCCAAAAAATGGTTGATTCCAAAAATCCAATGACGGGATCAAGTTTTAGAATGGCGGCCACTTTGAATTTCGACTAGGTAATAGTCGGGCTAATAAACGGTTTGACCCCGTAAAAATGTATACAGACGGTTTTTAAATGTTTTGTCTACGGTTTCTGGTAGTATATTTAAAATCAGATGATATAAATTTATTATGTCAAAATGTGCACAACCGGAAATATGTGCCATACATTCGTTATTATACATACCAATTGTGAAGTTTGTGTCTACCCCCAAATTGTTAGGGTCAAACAAATCATTTAAAAAAGTAATAGTGCAATTTACTAATTAGAAACCATACAAAACCAAGATGGCGTCTAAAATGGTTACCACTTTCTTAGAAAATGATGTTTGTCATTTAATTTACATACTCGATTTGTAATAATATATTATTGCGTTCCTCTTGATTTAAGTGGCTGAGGGTATTTATTAAATAAGTAAAAGTGTGATAGAGTGATCAAAAACTCAAATTAAGCAAAAATGGCGTCTAAGATGGCCACCATTTAATTGAAAGTGCTATAAATCCGTTATTATTCATCCTTCAGTTTTAATTTATGTGTCTATCCCCACGTTCTGAGGTTCAAGCAATTATTTGTATTTAATGTCACTGTTATTACAAAACTTTACAATCCAGGATGGTGTCCAAATTTACCGCCATTTCCTTAAAATTTACCAACAAATAATTTAAATTCATTATAATATAGTTTTATCATTAAAGTCTAACTCCT
Organism: Echinarachnius parma; assembly: GCA_037951105.1. Lineage (NCBI taxonomy): Eukaryota > Metazoa > Echinodermata > Echinoidea > Clypeasteroida > Echinarachniidae > Echinarachnius > Echinarachnius parma. The sequence continues at coordinate 225,847 of JBAMJV010005212.1, forward strand.
GGTTTGAAAGGTCGATGTTATCTTTTTAAATAGTATTTAAAAGTGTAACCGAGAAATCGGGAAGTGAAATTTATAAATATGTACATCTGTATCCCCTGATGAATGAATTACATTGCTTGTTTCTTTCTGTTGTCACCTGCGAGGTTGAACATTTGTTGCTTGTTCGGATCGAGTTTCTAGAGAGGAACTCACTACACTCACGTACACCGCAATGCACAGTTCATGAGGGCTTCAAAGCCTTCAATGCATACTTGTGATCCATCCTAATGGTATGGTCACGCGTGACCCTGCAATGGACTGCCACGGGATGCGATGAGCTGCGAATGAACAATACAAGTTATGTCCAAAACAACCAAACGTTGCTACAGAATGCAAATTTCGCAGTACTTAAATTCGATATAAATCCCAGTTATAGTCGTGAATGAGTTTTGTGTTATACTTTGTGTGAGGGGTTTATATTGTATAGCTGCAGCCCGGAATTGCAGTGATCATCTTATGTACAACGCGGTTTATACAACGGAGTTTGACAATATCTGCCTTTCATATGCGCGATCGACTCATTGCAGGCCGTGGCAGCCCATCCATGTCATCGCAGGGAAACGTGTCCTAATTATTCCAACCAAACTCAGTAATCTGGTAATGCAGTACAATAATAGCGAATAGGTAAGTCGGAAAGCGACCATGATACTTCACCCTAACCGTCCCAAGTCTAAGGACGTAGTGCTAATGTTCAAGAAATCAGCATTAGCCACACCCGACACCTTGAGGGAATTGATCACTGCTAGTATGAAATTATTGAGGTTTTGTCAGTCTTCTTTTCTTGAAAATATAAATTATCAAGGCGTAATTTTAGTTTTAAAATAGTAAAACAAAAACGGTAGGCAGTCATTAATCAAGCAATGCAATGACCGCGATCATGTGCGAACTGGTATGGCAGTCTGTAACATATTGTTTGAAGATCGATCACGAAAAGCGAAACAGTGAAAGCGAAACAGTGAAAGTCTTTTCTGAATGGATGCGAAACTTAAGAAGCGATTTTCTCCTGTTTTTGACAAATAGCGCGGCTCTGGTCCACGTTATCATGGTTATTAAATTGCGTTTTTTTGCCTTCAAAAAACTGTATCGCTAAAAATCTAAATTTTTATATTTCCGACAAAATACCGAAAGTTTCAGAGAAGGTCACATATTTTCATACCAAAGTGATATATATGTAAAGTGTAACTATTTACCTTTTATTTGATACCTTTTTACTGAATCAACAGTGCCACGCATTGTTGAGTTCTTTGTTGTTGAAGATGACCAGTGCAACACCCACCTTTTGCAATTTATGGCTAATCATTCGATTTCTTGAAATCAATGGTGCCATGTGAATACATCACTGTTAACATGTTTGATTGTTTTTCTAAATTAATAAATCGTTTAATTGAATACATTCAGCAATCATGCATGACTGAGTACATTGTAGTTGAACATTAGCACCGGCGGACATCCACCAGAATGAAATGTTGATGTTAATATCGGTCGTCAAAAATATACAGTTGGATGGGACTTTGCAGAAGTGGTAAAGAGATCGGACAATTTTTCTTTGAAATTAATAAAGGGGAGCATGTAACTTCAGATGGTACATGAAGATGTACCTCTGTTCGAGGAACAAATTGAGTGATAGGTGCATGCAGTATTTAGACAGATCTGGTGGGTCCAAGACAGTGCATCTACCCATCGTTACTTCGCTCTCAGAGATAGACTACGGGAAGTATTTGGGGAACATGGGCAAAGGGTAATTATTGCGCCTAATCATGAAGTGGGATGTCCACAAATGTCCTCTGTTTTAACAAATTGTGACTTATTTATGCTGGAACATTGAAAGAACATGGTGTTTTCATCTCCTCCTCATGACCTGGATGATGTCTGGGCCACATTTACACAGGATGGATGTTTTAAACAACACAAACAAAGTATATCTGCATAAGCCACGCAACCTTTAAATGTGGCGCACCATTGATTTCAGGAATGTATTCATTAGTCAAAACTTGCAAAAAGTGGGTTCCACACATGACCTATTCATCAACAAAGAACCCAGTAATGCGTGGCACTGCGGATTCAGAGCTAAATAGTTACTCCTTACATCTATATCACTTTTATGGTGTGCAAATATATAATTTTGAAATAATTGACCTTTGAATTCGGGTACCATTTTGTATACGCTCTGTATTATCCGCATCACCCATTTTCCATAACCAGAAATAAACCTGTGGAACCTGAGTGAGAACATCGGAGAGTCGGACTTCACTAAACTTGGTACCATCCTTGGATTTAATCCCCCGAAACTGAACAACTTCAGAAGCAACGTGGGTACCTTCCCAGAGGTGACCTTCGCCATGCTGTCGGCGTGGATACAGGACAGCGAGACGGACGATGCCCGGATTCTCGGACAAGAACTGAAGGATATCTTGCTCAAGATGAACGCGTGGCAAGATACACTCGCAAGGAATGGTATTTATGTTTAAAGATTTTATATTTAAGATTTTAGAGTTATTTAATTCAACGCTTGCCTTCATCTTGCAGAGATCCGGGATACACTGTTCAGGTTACTTTGGTGAATATTTATTGCAGCAGCCATGATTGATACGATTGCGGAGTCAAAACGTTTACACGTTTAACAGTAATAAAACAAAGTTTATGCTGAGGCCTGACATGATGTCAATACTCCAAGAAATGTGTGCAACAGTACCTTTTACAGAATACATCAAGTATATAAGGCCTTTTTAAAATATTAAACTGCTGTGAAGCATTGACTGGCCTATGAGGGTGTCTATGTATGTATGTAGTGCATTTTGCCTGTATTTGAGTTTGATTTACATCTCGCCTTATGGGCTATTGTTCATCATAGCGCATTATTAAAATTTAAACAAATACAAAAATCACGTGGAACTTTCCCATTTTTTAAATGTCTCCATAATAATGGACATATATTATATGTCTTATATGTGATTGAGTTGAGCGTTGTGGAACGCTTTTCGGTTGAAGTCGAAATCAATGTACAGTAGGTGATAAAATCAGAAATCTATGTTTATCCTGCTAATTAGCTAGGTTAGCTGCTGAGCTAGGTTAGCAGTGTCCCTTTTCTATGAAGCTAGAACACATAATTCAAACAAATCTTGCAATGGTATTGGTATATGATTGAAGTTACAAATATCCCTGTTGGAAATAAAGAACTTACGAAATTGATCTATTTAACCCTTCTTGAAGCACCCGAGGACCCGTCGTCTTACGTGACCCGGTCGCATGATCAAAATCAAGCCGCTGAAACCACAATGGAAGACATCCAATTGTACTACCTTGCGGAAGAAATTCCTCCGGAAAAAAACGTACCAGTCTCTCTGCGACTCACTACGCCATACGTCAAGGTCAAGGCCATACGTCGCGATCTCCATGGCAGCAGTGCTGAGCAGATGTATCAGGTCCTTTACAAGTGGAAGTCTGGAGCAGATACAGACGTCGATCAGACGAGGACCGTGTGCAAAGTTTTGGAAGCATCTCACTTGAAGAAATTAGCAAGACAACTCAGTAAGACATTGGTTCAGACTCTCATTTCACTAACTCAAGTTCAAGTTGTCAGAATTTATGTTATAGAATATGTACTATAATAGAACGTATATTTAATTTTATCAATGTTACTTAAAATTTGTAGTTTTTGGTAATAGTATTTCAAATGTAATATGTCCGAAGTGCACGTCTGATGTTTGACTCCGAACTACCTTTAATTTCTTGTACCAGAAAAGGGGCACCTGAAGAAGAATTTACCGTCTGGAAAAGTGATCCTCGTTGATCCCGAAGAGCCACACAGATTGGACGAATTTGCTTTCGGTAAGAAAATTTCCTAAGTTCTATTAAGAATAAAGCTCAATAATTGATTTTTCCTAAAAAGCCTCCAAGGATATGTGTGAGGAGTGGGGGCTAATATGACCTCTGAGATATGGACTATTATGCGCCCGACAGCTACTATATTCAACACATTTGGCACATTATACTTTGTGACTCAATTTACAAAATTAGTACATTACTGATTGCATAAGTTTGTATGATTTTCTAGCAATTATAAAAACATGCACATGTTTTTAATGAGATTTGGGGGGTTAATCTTTAAGGGATCTAGTAACTTTGTCTACATGTGCAAAAGGTGATGAGTGTTTGATATAATGTATATTGTTGTTATATGACATGTGCACTGGGTGGTGTGTAAAGAATTCAAGTTAAATGGACGTTATATGGCCGAGTAATGAGCAAAAATGCAAAGTGATATTCACCAACTTTTTGCACTCACTTTGTACACGGTTTCCGCGGTCCAGTGGATGACTTAACATCTGTTGTTATTGTTAATACACGCTATGATGGAACCGCTAGAATTCCAATTGGATTTTAAGGATTTGGACAATGTTACTAATTCCATTTAACTTTGTATAATTGAAGCATACGAACCCACGAAAACTATCAAAATGAGTCAACTAAAAAATATATGAATTTATTTTTGTTTCTTGAGTTTTTTGTAAAATTGTCTTGTATTTCTTATTGTTTGTCAAATGACTTTAAATTGTAAGTTGAGATTTTACATCGTAATGCGGAATTGCATTCGTTAATTTGTATGCATGACATGCTACCTGTAATTGACATGTAACACCACATCCTTCATTATGCACTTAGCTGTATTCGATTATGTGCTCATTCTTTTCTTGAGAAACAACAATCGACATACAGCATCAAAACCTGGCGATTCAGGACAAAGCGGAAAATGTCCTGCAATCGGTGGTCAACATAACCGATGAGGACACTTTGAAGGCCCTCCAGTGCGTCCAGGCGGTGAAGAGGCTTCAGGAAGTCATCAAGGACAAAGATAACCAGGACTTTCAGCTCAGCGGCTTCACGCTGGAGCCTCCTGTCATCCACTTGCACTTCAACATTTTCACCGAGAAAGGTTTTGCTTCGTTTCGTTCTTTTATTAAATGGGTTTGAATAGCTTTTGATAGTTCCTGAGTCATGGAAGTAACATTTGACATCATGTTTTTAGACTAAGATGATTGGTAGAGGAGATCGTTAAAAATGAAGAAACCTGTTTCTAATCCGAAACAAGTTTTGTGACAATAAAAGACAGAAATACGTAAAATATCACGACAATAAAAAAACATTCACAAAATGTATAAAAAATAATCAAATTTTTAACACCAAAATAGAATCATGATTGGTTACAACTTCTCATGCAGGCTGCCCTCTTATATGAATACATACACACCGAAATAGTGCTGGTGAGACTTGCACCATGTGGTTAATCATGCTAATAATTACGGATCACTTATGATCATGTTTCTCTAGTTTATCGAATTTTATAGTTTATAATGTAAATAACATTTATATTCAAAGTATGCCTTTTAACTATCCACTCCTACAGGGCTTGATAAGTTGAAAGAAAAAACGGCAGATGGAGGAGCTCTCGGTGGCCAAGTAAAGAACGCCCTCATTCCGCCACCCGAAGGCAAGACCCCCGAACCCGATGCGGGTTTCCGCGTGACGCTAGATGAGGCATCTTACAGCGAGGGGCAACAATTTTTCAAGAACCAAGGTAAAGGATCGTACTTCGCTGGTCTACAGATGCCAAGATAGCATTGGCAAAGCAGAACTAATTGTTATTAATGTAGCATTTGTTTTTAAAGCCTGACTACTGCATATGACGCACTTCGAATTTCGTAGTAGGACGCACAAAATTACGTAATCTATATTCTAGCTCAGATTGGCATGAGCGTTTCGAGGAAGAATCGCCATCATTTAAGAGCTTCTAGCTTAGCGCTCAGAGCACTCGATGTCGCGATACGGTATAAAAACGTAACAGGGTAAAAGTATACGATCGGCTGAATGAGCGAGAGTTGGTACAAATTGATTGTATTCGCCATAGAGAAGTTGTCGTTCTGTCAAATTTTACCGAAAATTAAACGACAAAGGGCCACCTTTTCCCAGTAACGAAACGAGACATAATTGGTTACATTCAAAAGGAAATGTATCACTAATTGATTAAAAAATTGTTTAAACGTCTTTAAGCTATAGAAGTTTTTCACACAGCGCACGAAAATGGGGCTAAATTATGTTAATTTCCCGTGTTGTAGCGCGCCGTGCGAAATGTGCGGAGCAAATGAACGAAAGTTTTCCATACGATCCTATAGGGGGGCTGCAGCCCCCCAGCACCTCCCCCCCCCCCCCCCCCACCCTCACTCCCCCCGCCTCCTACGCCTGTGACGGTACATTAAATGGGTAGTTTATTATTAGTTTAGTTAGGCGGTTCAAGAATTAATTTTATGTCAGATAAGTTGAAAAAGCACACAATATTAATGACAGAATCAACTTTTAACAAATCAAAATCGGGTCAGAAATGCATGAAAAATCCATAAATATATCTAGAATAAATGTTAGGGAACAACTTGTATTCAATAATTTAAAAAAACCTTTGTCAGGTGTTAAGGTATACGGTTTTACCGAATGAAATCACAGAAACATAATCACTACATTAAGACTATTCTGTGACATTCTGTAAGTTTCATTGCCATCTGCTTACTAGTATTTAATTTCAAACGGTCCTAGTAAATAAACGGGTTGGGTAGTATAATGTGACATTATACTGTTGTTAACTGGCGGTAGAGGGAATAGCACGGAATATTACATCCCGAGCGATTTTAAATGCTATTGAGGGAAGAGTAAGTAAGTCCCGAGACGAAGTCGAGGGACTTATTTTCTTCACGAAATAGCATTTGAAATCCCAAGAGTAGGAATATTCCGTGATTTTCCCCGACAACAAAGTTAACAACTGTTTTATCATCTGACTGTCAAATTGAAATCCGTTTCTCGCTCACAGAAACATCCGCTTCACATCACATGCACACAACACGTACAACGCAGAGTTCACCCACTAATGTGCACAATACTTTCCTCTCTCCTTGGTATATCTCAACTAATATCTCAACATTTTTAGATTGCACTGCATTTCTATCAGAACTATTTGTCGATTGTTTCCTTCGATTATATTTACCAGGTCACTTTCTGATCCAATTGATTTTATACTTGTCACATGCATACAAGTAACACGGTACTGTACGATACGCCGGTATGTACACGTTTAATACGGTATGTGTACATTTTGTATCGTAAACAATTGCCATGTAATATTGCCATGTACTATCCAAAAATATAACACGGCAAGCTCATGTACTGTATTTACTAAGTCAGGTGATAACAACTAATATTTGCCCCATTTAGAAGCATTGTTTTATAATTATAATTGCATAAGTTTGTCATCCTCGTGTCTCACTCACTTCGATTAATTATACAATGATCTAAATAACATGTCGTGTTACAACCCCCCCCCCCCCCTCCCATATTAATGCCCATGTGTTCAGATGATATTCTACGTGGCACGCTGGAGGAGATTGCACGGGACATATGGGAGACGGATTTCCACCATCATGACAATGATTGCACGATGAGACTGTGCTCTGTGCTTGGGCTTGATTCAGACAAATGGGGCAGACGTTTCATTGACGCGAAGGAGTCCAGTCTTTGTGAAACGATCAAACAGATGTTGGAGCACTGGATGGAATCATCAAACATGGCCACTTGTGAATCCCTTCGCTCCGCACTGAATGCCGCAGGACTTAAGCGACTCGCGGAGAAATATCTCACCAACAATTACAGGTACGTGATATTAATTTATAAAACCAAGTTCCTTATGTTGTTCTTACACATTCATTCTATGAATATCAGCTATAAGATAGCCTACCTTCTCTCCCAGTGACTTGTATCATGCGTAGGGAAGCTTGACCGCGGGTTAGATACTACGCCCGGGGGACGAAATTATTTTGTCTACAAACTTTTTACGTGAGTTTTGCTTGCGCACGCGCATAACCGAAATCCGACTTGTTAATAGACTTATAGCCACTAAATCTGACCTATACCCACTAAATCTGACCTATAGCCTCCAAATTAAGGGTTTAGGTATATATACCCCCTAAAAGCCTTTCACAAACCAAGCGTGGCGAGTTAGCTCAGTCGGTAGCGTATTTAAGTTCATGTTCAAGTTTATTTAACACTTCATAAGAAACAACAAATTGACAAGGTAAGAACAAATGAAAATCAAGGAATACAAGTTCAACATACACAGTATACAAAATACGGACAAAATCATAAAGTGTAAGTAGTCAGTAGAAATGCTGTAATTGCCTTATGTAAAACGGACCCCAGTAAAGCAAAGTAACGTACATACATACAATATATCTAGGTAAATATACAATAATTTAAGCCCCTTGTCTTGATATGGGGTATATAATATCTAATGTACGTTATAAGAGGATGATCGTATCTGGGGTGATAATTTGTAGAATTTCTCGTAATATAATTATGAAAAGCATTCTTTATCTCATAATAGCAAAATAAAGCTTCAGGGAACATTTTATTATTACATAAAACAATGTGTATCGCACTTTGTAGTAAAAAAAATATCACTGTTGGTCATAATGTTGGAATTTTGTTTTGTTAGGTCAAACTTCATTTATTTTCCCTATTTTTGCGCCTAATGAACTATTTTAGACTAAAAATAATGATTATATAATGTTTCCAAACTACAAATGTACAAAGAATGGTTGAATGCAGGGGCGTCGATCACGGGGGGGATGGGGGATATATCCCCCCCCCCCCCCCCCAATATTTGGGGTTCAAAAATATATAATAACATTAACATTAAGGAGCATTGCCCCCTCTCATGTATGGAAGTTGTTATATATAGTCTTTTTTAAACCACTTTTTGATAATGCTAATCTGCCCAAATCCAAAATCTTCCGGGGCTGCGCCCCTGGAACCCCCATTAAGGTTATTTGACCCAGTCCCAGCCCTTTTCCCATTAAATAGTTTTATTCAGGACTCCTCTCTTGGCAAACTTTCAGGCGAACCTTGCCCACTGTGCGTTTGCGCTTCGCTCACTAAAATTTAGCTAACTATTCAATAGTTAATTATATTTCTGGATTTTACAAATCGAAAAACTTCCGGGGGCTTCGCCCTCTGGACCCCCAATAAGCTTTCCACTGTGGGTATCCCTTTACTTATTCTATTCAGGGTTCCATCAGGATGATTGCAATTCATCTATCAGGCTAAAATTCATCCATACTTGGACAGTGCCCTCATCATAACAGGATGCTTGCAATGTGCACCTAATAATCTTCCAATCTCTAAACAGCTAATTCAAAAGCCAATTAACGAAAGAATAGTTAACTCTATATTTACATATAGACAACATCTTTATATCTGGATATTACAAATCCCAAAGCTTCCGGGGGCTCCGCCCCCTGGACTCCCAATAAGCTTCCCAATGTGGGTATCCCATGACTGATGCTATTCAGGGTTCCATCAGAATGCTTGCAATATATTTATCTATCAGTATCAGGCTAAAGTTCACAATTGGACAAAGCCCAGCTCATAACGTGATGCTTGCAATGTATACTTAATAACATTCCAATTTCTAAACAACTTAATTCAAAAGCATTGGGGGCCCTACCCGCCCCCCCCCCCCTCCCCCCTCAACCATAAAAACCCGGGCACGCTGCTGGGTTGTCGCTTCGCTCCCTCGCCATAAATGGCGAATCATCTCCCCCCCCCCCCCCCCCCCCCCAATGGCGAGAAGAAATCGACGCCCTTGGTTGAATGGGTTTGCATTAATTAATCAAGCCTTTTGTTTTGAGCTTTGAAAGGCATGACCTTTCATGATGGGCCCCTTTCCTTCTCCAAAGCATATATCCAGCAAGTCATCATTATGTGTCATTTCTCAGCGTTGGCTTTAAAACTTTCAAGCAAAATTGCCACGATGCTTGTGCTCCACCAGGAAGGGGTGTCAACAAGCAATGTCCACTGTTTCGTTGAAACATCGTAAGTTAGGATCTGTAAAATCCTCAGACGTCATCGAGAGGAGGGGCAGTTAACGCTACGGGAATCTCTCAGACCCCGTTTACAGTGAAAAAAAGGCCGGGCCGAGACGCGTCTCGGCCCGGCCTTTTTTTCACTGTAAACGCTCAAAAGGCCAAATGCGGGGCCAAAAGTGGCCGCGCATTTGGCCCCGCTCTGGAGGTAGTCTCGGCCGCGGCCGAGACGCGTCTCGGCCCCGCTTTTCTCACTGTAAACGCACGCAGGGCCAAATGCGGTACCAAATTGGGAAAACAATTCATTGCAAATAACGCGCCTTTGTTCTGTGACCCCGTCACGCCCACAAAATAATGGTTTGTTTACATGCAGAGCGCCACTACGACAAGATATTGAAAGGGCGGCCGGGCCGCGAGGGCCGAGACCGCCACTGTAAACGCACCAAAATTGGGGGGCCGAGTACCGCAATTTAAGCAGGGCCGAGACGCGTCTCCGCCCGGCCCTGCACTGTAAACGGGGTCTAGGACGTTCACAATTGACCACCAGGATAACTGATCGCAGATTGTTTAACATGTGCCGTAGAAACCGGAAATGCCAAAATAGAGCCTTCGCCGTCTATGAAGAAAACACTATGGAATCAACGCTTTTCGCCAAACTGTAGATCAGAGATCCCTCTAACATGGTTACCTAGCAAGACAAACTACCAAGTGTCAACTCTAATTCATGCAAGCCATATTTACCGGACGTCCCTGGACTAGGGAGCCCAGAATATTGCCGCCTGGACGCTAGAGATATGTTATCTGAATGGGTACGAGCCATAACATCCTTGACCGAACAGATGGAGGACAAAGGGATCGTCGATTACGTGACGAGAAGCTGGAAGATGTCTGTATTCACAAAACGACCTAAGGTTGTGACGGCCCAACGGTGGTATGGCTCGTACCCATTAAGATGACATATCACGAGTGTCCAGGCGGCGATCTTCTGTACTCCCTAGTCCACGGACGTCCTGTAAATCTTGGTTGCATGGTTTAGGCTGGACACTTGGTAGTTTGTCATGCTAGGTGACCATGCTAGAGCGATCTCTGATCTGCAGTTTGGCAGAAGGCTTCGATTTCATAGTGTTTTCTTCATAGACGGCGAAGGCTCCATTTTGGCATTTCCGGTTTCTATTGCACAGGTTAAGCAATTTGTGATCATTTGTCCTGGTGGTAAATTGTGGACGTCCTAGAGATTCCCGTATCTTTAATTGACCCTCCTCTCGATGACGTATGAGGATTTTACAGATCCTATCCTGCGATGTTCCAACAAATCAGTGGACATTGCTTGTTGACACCCTTCCTGGTGGAACACAAGCATCGTCTGGCGTGTAGGCAATGGCGTTGGACGGGATATGACCTAGAGAGCCTCTGTGCCAATTTTGGTTGTAAGTTTTTGCAGCCAACGCTGAGAAATGACACATAATGATGACTTGCTGGACATACGCTTTTCAGAGGGAAAGGGGCCCATCATGAAAGGTTCTGCATTTCAAAGCTCAAAACAAAAGGCTACATTAATTAATGCAAACCCATTCAACCATTTATTGTACATTGGTAGTTTGGAAATATTATATAATCATTATTTCTAGTCTGAAATGGTTCATTAGGCGCAAAAATAGGGAAAATTAATGCAATTTGATAAAAAAACAAAATATTCCAACATTATGACCAACAGTGTATTGTTCAGACAGAAAGACTACAAACTATTGGCATAGAATGAGCCATGTATGACGAATATAATATGACTCTTACTGCCCTCTTTTGTAATTTAAACAATCTCTGCATTTTTGTGTTCACTAGAGATTGCCCAGGCAAGAATACAATATTAAAATATGGGACTATGACAGTGTTATATAATGACGCTAAGTTATCAACATAGCATTAGGGCATGATTTCATCCATCCTATTCATGACCCCAATATTTTTAGAGATTTTATTACAGATGACACTAGTGTGTACCTTCCATGTTAAACAATCATCAATAATTACACCGATGAATTTCACATGTGAAACACGTATTATTCTTGATGCATTTATATGAATAATTATGTCATCTTTATCTATAAATTTATTCGTAAAAATCATAATGTTGGTTATAGTAATATTTAAAACTAACTTATTTGCCTGCAACCATTCGATCAATTTAGCAACTTCATTAGTAAATACATTTTGCAAAACATCAAATTGAGGATGGGACAAAACACACTGGTGTCATCTGCAAACTGAGTAAATTGAAGTTTATCTGAAATCTTGCACATGTCATTTACATACACAGTGTCCCAGAAAAAACGAAACCGGATTTCATGGCAGAAATTTTCTGTCATAATGAATAATTTCTTTGATAAGATATACAATTATGAAAATGTATGTTTCTCTTCTTTCATTTGATGTACAACTTATGGCACATAATTCAGGCATGACTAAATTAATGCAATGGAAATTTCGGGTATGCGCATGCGCAACCGAACAAAAAGTTCGTAGGAAAAATAATTTCGCGCACGGGGGTGTCACTGCACATTGGCCATGTGTACGCATGATCGTTCACAATATCGCCAAAACGGGGTACATTTTCGCATGTGTTCGCGTTCAAACAAAATTCGCGGAAATGGAAAAAGGTGTATATTTCATGACTATTATAACAAAGGGTACACATTTTAAGAAATTTCTCTTCGCATAAACTGTAAATTTGTCTGATTCAGCATGTTTACTTTTGTGTAACATGTAGCGTTTTGACAACACCCGAAGACGTACCCATTCAGGTGCTAAGCAGTATATCCTGTGACATATCGACACACGACGAGTACATCGCACTTGGTCATGCTATGAACTTCACCGACGCTGAGCTCGAATCCATCATTACCGAGAGAGAAGGGATATGTTCAGATGCTGCACGGTACGCCCTGTACTTGTGGCGAAATCGGACTGGAGTGAACAACCGCGACCCTCTACGCCAGGTCCTCAACCACGCTGGTCTCTCAAGAATCGCAGATATATACCTGACGGAGGACTATACGTAAGGAACACACTTGTACTGCATTTTGTTCTTTTCTTTAAAAAACGTAAATATTTATGGTTAATATGAAGTACATGTGTATATCTTACTGATTACCTTAATTGTACACCTTCATGATGAAGGAATCTGGCGGGATAAGATAGGGGCACAAACGTACAAATTGGATCGCAGTGAATTTATTTCCCCGTTTTCCGCTTTTACCCGCTAGATCCCCCAAAAATGGTTCACTTGTGGTAAGTGAATCCATCTCACAAGTGTGTTTGTTCTTCATTTTGTTCTTACACAGTGGATATCATTCTATCAATTTCAGCTGTAAGATAGCCTACCTTCTCTCCCAGTGACTTGTTTGCCCCTTTTAAAGATGATCATGCGTGGGGAAGCTTCACCGCGGCTGATGCTATAGGTTAGTTAGCACGCACTGCATAACATTGAGTCAGTTTGTATGCATCACATTGTGCAAGGCGTTCGCAAAATGACACCGCCCATCTGACTTACGAATCCGAACTACCTTTACCTCAACAAGAGTTCTCTCTCTTTACTTGAACTGTTATTTATTGTCTGAATCACCATGTTCACTCTTGTGTAAATTACAGGGTTTTGGAAACTCTTGAAGACGTACCCTCTTGTGTGCTTGAGGCGATATCCTCCGATATAGTGACACACGAGGAGTACATCGCACTTGGTCTCGCTATGGACTTCACCAAATCTGAGCTGGAGGCCATCTTTTCCACTAGCGTATGGGAATGTGATGCTGCAGAACACGCTTTGCTCCTGTGGCGAAAACGGACTGGAGTAAACAACCGTAAGCCTCTACGCCAGGTACTCAAAAGCGCTGGTCTCTCAAGAATCGCTAACAAATACTTGACGAAGGGATACTGGTAAGGAACAAATTTTGATTGCATTGTTTTTCTAAAAAACATCAGTACTTCTGGTTAACCTAAAATATGTCTTACTGATCCACTGTAAAAAAACAAATATATATTATATTGTAACCCTTTACACTGGGGGAATATGGAGGGGTCAGATAGGCGCACAACCATCCAGAATTCACCGTAGTGAATGTATCTCCCCACCCCTTTCCGTTCTTACCTACCGTTTAGATCCACTTAAACGAGAGAGGTCTAATTCTTGTGGTAAGTGGATCTATCCCGTAGGTATATGATCCTCATTTTGTTCTTATACAGTGGATATAATTCTTTGAACTTCAGCTGTAAGATTTCAGCTGTAAGTCTACATTCTCTTCTAGTGACTTGTTTGCCCCTTTTAAAGATCATCATGCGTAGGGGGCCATTATGCCCCCCCCCCCCCCCGGCCTTATTAGGGTTAATAGCGTTAACTCATTATGATGTCTCTCTGTGCTTCAACTGTAATTTGTCTGATTCACTTCTGATAAATACAGGACTGTGACAGCACATAAAGACGTACCCTATACGGTGCTTAAGGCGGTATCCGACGACATAATGACACACGAGTACATCGAACTCGGTCTCGCTATGGACTTCAACCGCGCTGATCTCGAGGACATCTTTACTAAGAACGAAGGGAGATGTGACCTTGCTGCAAAACACGCTTTACTCCTGTGGCGAAATCGGACTGGGGGGAACAACCGCTACCCTCTGCGTGAGGTCCTCAACAGCGCTGGTCTCTTAAGAATCGCTGACAAATACCTGACGGAGGATTACAAGTAAGGCACACATTCATATTTCATTGTTGTTGTTTTTTCTAGTTAATTTACAATATTTCTTACTGATTCACCTTTAACAGAAAATCTTATAAAATGAACGTCGGGGTCGGGGTTATGATTGGTTAAACGTTGGCTTAACGTTGGCCCGATGTAAGAAGTAGCAAAATGAAAGGTTGGCCTAACGTTGGCACGACGTTAGTTAATAGGCGTGGGCCAACGTTGGCCAAGCGGCGAGAATAACGTAGGCCCAATATTACATCGTTAACGTTGGCCCGACATTGGTGTAAGGTCGGTTTAAGGTTGGGGTATAGTTAGTTTAACGTTGGTTCGACGTCAGAATTAGCAAATTAAAAGGTTGGGCAAACGTTGGCCCAACGACGTTCGTTTATGGGCGTCGGACCAACGATCGAGGGCCCAGCAGCAATAATGACGTGGGCCCAACGTCAAATCTCCAACGTTGGGTCCAACGTATGTGTACACGGTAGGCCAACGTTTGGCAAACGTAGCGTTGTAATCTGGGTATATATAACTTATTATAGAATGGGTTGATAAATCCCTGCATCTGATTGGTTGAGAGCAAAATTTGTGCAGAAAATTAATTGTACTGGATGCATGAAAAGTCGTGCGTCCGGTAAACAAATCATGCGTCCGGTAAAAATTTCATGCGTCCGGTAAAAAAATCATGCGTCCGGTAAAAAAATTCATGCGTCCGGTAAAATTATTTCATGCATCCGGTAATTTTTCTAATTTTTTAATTTTTTGACTTTTTGGGGGGCGTAACAATGCCCATTCTATAAAACAGATGATGCGCAAGTTTATTTCGTGGGTCGGTGGAATTGTTTGCACGCGGTAACTATGGAAACTAGTCTAAACCCACTCGGCTTCGCCTCGTGGGTTTAACAGTTCCATAGTTACCTTGTGCAAACAATTCCTACCGACCCACTCATACCTGCGCATCATTTGTATACTATTTAAAGGGATCTAGTAACTTTGTTGACATGTGCAAAAAGTGATGTGCAGTTGATGCAATGTATATTGTTGTTATCTCATATGTCCACAGGGTAATGTGTGAAAATTTCAAGTCAAATGGACGTTGCATGGCCAAGTAATGAGCGAAAATGCAAAGTGATAAAGGGTGATATTCACTAACTCACTGCACTCACTGTGTACATGGTTGAAAAACCCGCCTGGAGTTTTTCTTATCTGAATACTTCAATCATACATATCTTTGTAACGAAGAGGAAGTTTGAAAAACCGAAACCTGTCCCATGATTTTATTGTTAATACGAATACAACAAGGTATGAGGGAACTGCTAGAATTAAAAAAATTATTTTGAGGATTTGGACAATGTTACTAAGTCCCTTTAATAGCTGAATATTTCACCTATTTATATAATTATGAACATCTTAAAGCCTAATAACAGTATTTGGAAATTAACCAAAAGTAAAAACACTGGCCAAACTAGTTGATTAGTAATGTTGAAATTATATAACAAAGGGCTTGTGCGGAAAAATCCGAACCCAAAGGCCTGGTCACACAGGACACGACTATACCCACGAATGCCGTACGCATGCGGTACGAACTAGTACGATCGTAAAAATCGTAGTGGTTCGCCATGTATCGACCCTACCTACGCATGCTCTACGCATACTGTACGCATAAAGCCAAAATAATACAGCGAGACAGCAGTAAGAACGCGGTACGCTTCCGTCAAGAATGGAGAAGAACCGGTAGTATATCCCCTAATGAAGTGTAAATAAATGTTGTGAAATTTGTTGCTATAATCTTGGAAACATTTTTTAATTTGGTCTTAATACATTACTGATGAGAAAAAGTGATGTTTCCATTTTTTATTTTTGGTCCCAGGGTGCATTTTGGCGATTTTAAAGATAATTAGCTAATTTGGATATTTGTGAAATAAGGTCAGGGGTCATTTTCTATCTAGGAATAGTACAATATTGATAAAAACTAGTATTCTAGGGTATTTTGGGGCAAGGATTCCATTTCCGGTGCTCGTTTGTAAGTGATGTATGGGAAACACTCTGAAATCCAAGATGGCTGCCCCTAATTTGCATATTTATGAATATTAGTGGCTACAGCCCCTAATAAGCAATCATTCCGGATTATTATTTGTCAGTTATGTTCTAAGTATGCATTTAAGATATCAGAGATGAGTTGCCATCGTGGCAACCTCTAGCAATGCATATTATTTGCATAATTATGTATTTTACCTAATTTGCATATTCCACAAAATCGAGTATATTGGGAACCCGGCAAGTAAAAAAGACAAGTAATACCACTTTTCCAAGGTTTTGGGGGGCAGCAGATCCATTTTTGATACTTATTTACCTGTATCACCATGGCATCCATCTCAAATCCAAGATGACTGCTCCCTAAATTACACATGTTATGATACACGACTATATTATTTCGGTTATATTAGATTGATATTATAATGTTTTGACTTTTAATTATTGGAATGAGCAACTAGAATATTTGAATCACAATGTAGTTGTTTTCTTACAGTAAGCAAATCATACTTTTATCAATTAAATGCCGTTTAAGTAGCAAATAGCATTATTTACTTTAAAATGACAATTGCAGCCATCTTGAATTTATGTGGGTTGCCGAGGTGATACAGGTAAATAAGTATCATGAATGGATTCGTTGCCCCCTAAAACGTTGGAAAAGTGGTATTACTTGTCTTTTTTACTTGCCGGGTTCCCAATATACTCGATTTGGGGGAATATGCAAATTAGGTAAAATACATATTTATGCAAATAATATGCATTGCTAGAGGTTGCCATCATGGTAACTCATCTTTGATATCTTAAATACATACTTAGAACATAACTGACAAATAATAATCCGGAATTATTGCTTATTAGGGGCTGTAGCCACTGAAAATCAATAATATTCATAAATATGCAAATTAGGGGAAGCCATCTTTGATTTCAGAGTGTTTCCCATACAGCACTTACAAACGAGCACCGGAAATGGAATTCTTGCCTCAAAATACCCTAGAATACTAGTTTTTTATCAATATTGTACTATTCCTAGATAGAAAATGACCCCTGACATTATTTCACAAATATGCAAATTAGCTAATTATCTTTAAAATCGCCAAAATGCACCCTGGGACCAAAAATAAAAAATGGAAACATCACTTTTTCTCATCAGTAATGTATTTAGACCAAATTAAAAACTGTTTCCAAGATTATAGCAAAAAAAATTGCTGCTTTACATAACCTGATAGACTACGGTACGATGGCTTACGCACTCAGTATGATTGCAGTAAGAATGCCGTAGGTATGTCCACCAACTAGTAGTACCCAGGGTGAAATTCCCATTGACTATATTACCAATTAAATTCAATTGGTAATCGAAGTATATGGAAAATGGAACAATTACCAATTGAAATCAATGGGTACCCTTTGAAACCCATGCCAATGGATACCAATTGAATTCAGTTTCAATGGGTACCAGTTAGAATTTCAATGGGTACCAAATTTTAACTGGAATTTCGTCCTGGGGAACCATGCATGTGAGATGGTACTCGGGTGCTTCCAAAGCCCGCGAATAGAGGAGAACTATCACGAATCAGCAAGACTTGAACAAGAACCCAGTACGCATTATGAAGAATACACACGATTTGCCGACGATTTCTACATTTTTACCGATTCGTACTAATGCGTACGACATTCGTGGGTATAGTCGTGTCCTGTGTGACCAAGCATTTAGTATCGTTTAATTTAAGGAGTGGTCACACTGAACACGAATCCCCACGAATAGACCAACGAATGCAGTACGAATTGGTACAAATCAATGGCAAGCCGTTTTTAACATTTATTCCTATTTCTTGATATCAAGAATTCAATTCTTGATATCAAGAAATCGAATTCTTGATATCAAGAAATCGAATTCTTGATATCAAGAAATGCATTCTCGATATCAAGAAATGCATTCTTGATATCAAGAAATACTTTTCGGTATTGGTAATACTTGATATCAATAATTCAATTATTGATATAAAGAAATAGGAATAGATGTTAAAACGGCTTGCCATAGATTTGTACCAATTCGTACTGCATTCGTGGGTCTATTCGTGGGGATTCGTGTTCAGTGTGACCACTCGTAAAAGGAGTGGTCACATTGAACACGAATCCCCACGACTAGACCCGCGAATGCAGTACGCATTGGTACAAATATATGGCAAGCCATTTTAAACATTTATTCATATTTCTTGATATCAAGAATTCAATTATTGATATCAAGAAATTGAACTCTTGATATGAAGAAATGCATCCTTGATATCAAGAAATGCATTATTGATATCAAGAAATACTTGTCTGTATTGGTAATACTTGATATCAAGAAATTTACTGATATCAATAATTCAATTATTGATATCAAGAAATAGGAATAAATGTTAAAACGGCTTGCCATATATTTGTACCAATGCGTACTGCATTCGCGGGTCTAGTCGTGGGGATTCGTGTTCAATGTGACCACTCATTTAGAAATATCAGTTGAAATGTTTATTCATGCCGCTGACATTGGGCCTTAAAGGGAGAGATCCTCTTTTGCAAGCCAAAATTCAAAAGTTGCGAGGTTATTGTCTTATATGAAAGGAAATGTCATTTAATAGCATGCCTGACAAAATTAGGGCTTGAAATCTCTTTTTCGTGGAGTTATAGATCTAAAACTGATTAAACTGAGGGACGTCGGTTTAATGGGTACATACGTATTTTCGGCCGGTGAGTAAGTTCGTACACATAGTTCACGGAGTGCCAGATCGGTATGCATGACCCCTGCGTGACCCGCGATAGCTACGTGACCCGCGCATAAATACTAATGTGTGAGCGTTAACCAAGCAAAATACCCAAACATCGCTTAAACTGACTACATGGAATTATATATTCTTTATTTTTTAGATCTTTTTTCCGTGACAGACGTTAACAAATGTCGGCTTCACAATACCTTTACGAGAATTAGTACTATATTGTTGTAATATTATGCTAAATCAGTTGAACTCCTTTATTGACCGATATATAGTTTAAATGGAGGGACGCATTCGTTTTTCATTCGTAGAATCCAAATTAGAGGGCTGTTCGCTCTGATTTTTTTTTTTTTGCGTGTTATATTGATCCCCATCCGTCAACTGAAAGCTGTTCAGACGTTTTGTAAAAGTGGACCTGTCCCTTTAATTCACCACCAGTTCGGCCCATCTACGCCAGCGTAGGTGCTATACGCTCGTTTCAGTGCGGAGCGCACATGGTGGTTTAATATTGTGTCAATGCATTGACAATTTTTGTTTCGAACATTTTATTGCTGAAATTTTCCATTTCAACGCAGTTTTGTCCAAATCTTTACATTAACAGATAATTTATGGCATTCTTTCACATGATTGGTGATAAAAGCATTTTTTTTTTCATTTGTTGGTGGGTGCCGCAGGGGCCGCGGAATCGTTTTGAAAATGGGGGGCTGATCACATTTGAACTGTAATGTATTTCTTTATTTTATGCTTATGTATTTCTTTGTTTTTAGCCAAAAAAGTGGGGGGCTGCAGCCCCCCCCCCCCCCCGGTTCCGCGGTCCTTGGGTGGGGCGTTTCCCACTACTTTAATTTGGCTTTAAGTTCTGGATATCGAAATCACAAAAGCCCCCACAATGGCCATCTGACCTAGTAGGTCAGACGACCATTGTGGCGGCTTTTGTGCTTTCAATATCCAGAACTACATATCGACGCCTATGATGTTCCTCATTAGGTTCTTACACAGAGGATATCATTATTTAAATATCAGCTATAATACAGGGTGGCTCAAAAACAAACAAAAAACGGAACGGGGCTCTTCCCAAAATAAAGTTTTAAAATGATCATGTCTATCGGATAATGTATCTTTTCTAACGAAAAACGATACCCAGAACAGTCAATACGGTTGAGTAGTTTTTGTTTTAGGGCGCTGTGAGTGACACCATGACAGGTTCCAATTTTGTATTAATTTGTACCAGTCAGTGCCCGATTATTCGCACACTTACGACCCGTTATAGCGGAGCAGTTAGCGCGCCATTGTCCGTGTGCATTCAGCTGTGAAACGAAATAATAGGCACAGTTGTCCGATGCTATAACGGGCAGTAAGTGCGAATTATCGAGCAATGACTTGGTAAAAATTGACAAAACTCGGAACCTGACAGTGGCAACCCTGTATAGCCTACCTTCTCTTCCTGTTACTTGTTTGCCCCTTTTAAAGATCATCATGCGTGAGGAAGCTTGACCGCGGGTGATACTATGCTAGTTTGCGCGCACTGCATAACATTGAGCCACAATACAGGGGCCAATTTTCTAGATAATAGCCATCTAGTAAATAGTTTTCTAGATAATCCACTGTCTGTCACCAAATTTCCCATGAAATTTCCCGAAGAAACCTACAAGGAACCCAAAAATGTATCCTATATCGGGACATTTTTGTGCGCAATTATGCGCAATTAATCTATCTTGCGTATGCGCATTCAATGGCCCGAAGCTGGATAATTTTCTGCCAATCATTTTTAAAGAAAAATATCGTAGTCTGTCTGTCAACTGACTGTCACCTATACGTAAGTGAATTTTCTACTAAACTATTATCTGAAAAATTCGAGCTCGGTCGGGAAAATTGTGCATGTCGTCGGCTAGTTTGTATGCAGCACCGTGTGTTCAGGTTCAAAACAGGAACTCGTGACTATAGAGGAACTTGCCGCCTATGTTTGTAAAAAATAATTTGCTAGCGCGATAATGTACTGAAAGTGTACTAGTGTAACGGGCGCGCGGACAGCCGCTGCGGTATAAGGCACACATAGGAACATTACAATAGCAATGTGTGCAGACCGTAATGCCTATTTGCGCCGGAGGGGGCGGGGGCGTGTATCCGGGGGGGGGGGGGGGGGAATCATTGATATTATTGTCATTATTATTGTTCTTGTTTAGCTATCATTATGATTATTATTATGATTATTGTTATTACTATTATTATTATAATTATTATTATTATTATTATCATTATTATATTACATGTACTTTTATTATTATTAGTAGTAGTAGTAGTACTAGTAGTAGTAGTAGTAGTAGTAGTAGTAGTAGTAGTAGTAGTAGTAGTAGTAGTAGTAGTAGTATCATTATCATCATCATCATCATCATCAAACTAAAATTCCGGTTCATTTAATATGCATTATTCTGATTTTAAATTCTTGGTTTCTCCCACCTACCAAGATGAATTAGAAATCCTATTATCAAATGTAAAAGATCGGTGTTAAAATGTCATTTAACTCACAGTCATTCACGACCAATCGGAATGGGGGGGCTCTCTCTCCCCTTGCGAATCATGCACACCATGGTGGGAGGGTAATCGGCGAGTTCTTCTTTCATGAATTGTATTTTCTTTTTTGTTGAAAGTTAGCCCCCCCCCCCCCCCTGCACTTTTTATACAATTAGAGATCCTGAAGTCCTCAAAGGGTAACAAATGCTCATATTTTTTTCACGCGCACAATATAGCCTACAGGTCTCAATGGCACATACCCCACACCCCCTCAGGGTGTGGAATGACTAACTAAATAACTAACTAAATAAAAACCGATAATAAATTGGTAGCTAGATATTTATCACAATTGCAAATTGCAGGATAATAGTTTGACATATGTTAAACCAATGGGTACTGTAGAATCAGTGGCGCGACTAAAGGGGACATTTGCCCCCCCCCCCCCCCCACAATAATTTTCATGGTGAAAAAACGATAAAAGGGTGGAAAATGAGGGGGAAGTTGAGATGATGCTCAAGATAACTTGAAATGGACCTGTCATAGCCAGATGATAAACGTAAAGCGCATAGAGGCGACTTAGTAAGTTGTGTTATATAAAATACTTGCATTATTATCATTACAAAAGTAATGAGTTACTAATCGTACCTAACAGGATTGTTTTGGATGAGATTTGATCAAACAGGTTACGACAGAGCATAAATGGGCAAGTCCAAGCTATTTGTTCCCAAGTTGCTGATTTTTCACCTTTGCTCAAATGCGTTGATATAGGCACCAACTTAAAGCCAAGATATTGAAATTTCATAAAATGAACAAACAAAAAAGTTGCAATCGGTATAATGCAGACTGTAATTGACGAATATTATTTGCATAAATTACCAATCATGGTAACACATGTTACATTCAGAAATTCACTCAATTTTGAAGTATTTGA